>JAWRVZ010000004.1:8862500-9105000 GCA_037043235.1 Rhodeus uyekii
GGATTTGCATAGCAGCAACCTGGCTTCCTAGAACTCCTTAGCAACTGCATAGCAACACCTTGGCAACCACCCAGAACATCTTAGGCTTGTGGCATGGGTAAAAACCCACTTGTCTTCACATGTGAAAATCAGGTTGAAAATGTCATAGACATTAAAAATGACCAAACCAGATATTTGCAAAAAATATAGAATCTGCAAAGTTATGTTGCTTTATTATGAAGCCCACTTGTAAATTGAAGATATTCATTTATTCAAGCTACAAATGCATCAAGACTGAAAGTAGGTCAATTAATTCCCCTCTGCCAACACAACTGTCACTGTGCCCTTGCTGCTCCTTGTCTAAACAGAAGAGAGATTTTCAAAGCAATTTGTTTTGTCCATTATGTTTACACTTTGAGTCACATTAGTCACGGCTCTTTTCAACTTTATGAGTCACTATGGCAAAGGCATATGACTAGCGCTCAAGCGTTACAAGATACATGGATCCTGTTTTAACCTTCCATTATCCGGCTGTTGAGCAGAGGGAATTCACGTTACCTGTGGCACAGATATCGCCAACGCCTTGGCAATGGATATCTTGACTTATTGTATTTTACAGTCCTTAGGTCTGGATAATTTTCCAAGAAATAACCATTGCCTCTTATTGCTCTATTGTTGCTCACATTGTGTTCTTGAACCTTTGCTATCAGCCTTTTTCTAATAATATTTTACAAACATGCGCTGTTATTCTCAGAACAATGAGTCATCTACCATCCAAATGCTTTTTGCTTCTCTGTTGTCCTTATCTTATTCTAGCTTGTTGTTTATGGCATATTGTAAATGAAAGTGTCAAATCGCTGTCTCTATGCTAACTCGATAATGTTCAAGATGCCTCTGGCTTTTAGAGATTCCCTAAAAATCTTTGCCGTTAATCGAATCTTTAAAGGAGCAATCACACAAAAACGAAACATTTCCTCACCCTTTCTTCTGCAGAACACAAATCAACATATTTTAAGGAATGATTAATGTATTTTTACCAAACGACACTATGACTGTGTTTGGGAAGACAGATGGAAATAAAAATAAAAATGTGGCTGACACAAGTGGTTGTCCTGTGTTTTGAAACCAATCATGTGACAGTGCAAAACGAGATATTAAAGGGTAGATTATAGTTAATAATGACTAAACTATTTATAGTTACAATAACAGTGTACATGTTTATTTCCTTTGTGTGTATTGGAACCAAAAAAAACAAAAAAACAAGCAAATTTGACAATTTCACACAAAACTCCAAAAATGGGCTGGACAAAATTATGATGCATATTTAAAAAATAAAAAAACAGGGCAAAAGACACTCAAAGAGATCATGCCCATGCAAACACACTGACTTGCCTGCAAACTAAAGGTGTGAGCTGTGATGGGAGTGAAAGTGTGTGTGTGGTGCTACTTTACAGGATGTGGGTGTGTGTGAGAAAGTTGTATTTGCCATGTAAATAAAACAATAAACATTTGACCAACTTTTTCTTGATTTTGAAAGATTGCGGCTTGTGGCATGACATTCGTTACTCCAAACATTCATGAACATCGCTATCGGCAAACGCTTCTATAATTCCAAATCTATCCCCTCTAAAACTCAACCCATCTCAGACCAAACCCCTTGTAGGTTGAATACAAGTTGGTACTGCTCGCACCAATCAAACACACTCCCACACAGGCTGGAATTCCTCAAACCGGATTCACATTGGTGAAAAGCCAAGAACTAACCATGAATGTTCTGTTAGTACATGCCATCCCAGAGCTTTGAATGCCTCCAAGCCTAATTTTCCTGTCCTCTTTTATGTCTTTCTCACACTTTTTTTGTTTGATTGGGGGGGGGGGGGGGGTTGGTTTCGGTGAGCATTTCCTGTGTACATTCAAATCTCACAAAAAAAGGGAAAAAGCATGGAAGTGTAGCATGACATCTTTAAACTGTAGCTCTTTAAAAGCACATGTGGACAAGCGTGTTCTCATCCGTTACCTCCCTATTTACATTACATCCAACACTGAAATCATATATCTTTTCCCCAGCATCTACTTACAGTAATCTGACCTTTTACTTTATTATTTTGTCTGTGCATTTTGTCTTTATTAATGTGTTTTTTTTTACATTTATTTACATCAGGTATTTGCATCACTCTGTTCCTAGACATTTACTTTCCAGCAAAATGATTGACAATTCACCAGTTAAGGATGGTATGATTAATTGTTGGCAATACCATTTTTTAAAATATTTTTCCAGTTTGAATTATTAAAATTTTGTTTAACTGTTCAAATATCAGTACTAAAATATGCATTAAACAAATTTGACGCTAGATCACGCTACTGTTGTGTTTTGTTTAATGGCTGATATGAAAGTGGTATTAGACTCAAGAATACATGATTGCAGCATCATGCCGCTGTTACCGTGAAAAAAAAGTAAAACGTGCCAAGAGTGCATGCTCAGGTGCTAAGAAAAAGAGAGAGAGAACGATAGAGAGAGAGAGGGAGGGAGAGAGAGAGAGAGAGAGAGAGAAGGGGGGGGTAGAGAGAGAGTGATGGAGAGGAGGAGAAGGTGAAGAGACAGGGGGGAGGGGGAGTGAGAGAGAGAGTGAGAGATGGAAAGTGAGAGAGTGATAGAAAAAGAGGGAGAGAGAGAGAGTGATAAAGGGGGAGAGAGAGAGACAGAGTGAGAGTGATAGAGAGAGAGAGAGAGAGAGAGAGTGAGTGTGATAGAGAGGGAGAGAGAGGAGGGGAGAGGGGGAGGGAGAGAGAGTGAGAGAGAGAGAGAGAGGGAGGGGGAGAGATAGAAAGTGAGAGAGAGTGATAGAGAGGGGGAGAGAGAGAGTAAAAGAGAGGAGAAGGAGGAGAGAGAGAGAGGGGGGGGGAGAGAGAGAGTGAGAGATGGAAAGTGAGAGAGTGATAGAAAAAGAGGGAGAGAGAGAGAGATAAAGGGGGAGAGAGAGAGACAGAGTGAGAGTGATAGAGAGAGAGAGAGAGTGAGTGAGTGTGATAGAGAGGGAGAGAGAGGAGGGGAGAGGGGGAGAAAGAGAGAGTGAGAGAGTGAGAGAGAGAGAGGGAGGGGGAGAGATAGAAAGTGAGAGAGAGTGATAGAGAGGGGGAGAGAGAGAGTAAAAGAGAGGAGAAGGAGGAGAGAGAGAGGGGGGAGAGAGAGAGAGTGAGAGATGGAAAGTGAGAGAGTGATAGAAAAAGAGGGAGAGAGAGAGAGAGAGAGAGAGAGATAAAGGGGGAGAGAGAGAGACAGAGTGAGAGTGATAGAGAGAGAGAGTGAGTGAGTGTGATAGAGAGGGAGAGAGAGGAGGGGAGAGGGGGAGAAAGAGAGAGTGAGAGAGTGAGAGAGAGAGAGAGAGGGAGGGGGAGAGATAGAAAGTGAGAGAGAGTGATAGAGAGGGGGAGAGAGAGAGTAAAAGAGAGGAGAAGGAGGAGAGAGAGAGAGGGGGGAGAGAGAGAGAGTGAGAGATGGAAAGTGAGAGAGTGATAGAAAAAGAGGGAGAGAGAGAGAGAGAGATAAAGGGGGAGAGAGAGAGACAGAGTGAGAGTGATAGAGAGAGAGAGAGAGTGAGTGAGTGTGATAGAGAGGGAGAGAGAGGAGGGGAGAGGGGGAGAAAGAGAGAGTGAGAGAGAGAGAGAGAGAGAGAGAGAGAGAGAGGGAGGGGGAGAGATAGAAAGTGAGAGAGAGTGATAGAGAGGGGGAGAGAGAGAGTAAAAGAGAGGAGAAGGAGGAGAGAGAGAGAGGGGGAGAGAGAGAGTGATAGAGATGAGGAGGAGGAGGAGAGAGGGAGAGAGAGAGAGGGGGGGGAGAGGGAGAGAGAGAGAGAGAGAGAGAGAGAGAGAGAGAGAGAGAGAGAGAGAGAGAGATATTCACTCCCACACAATCAACATCCATTGTGTAACTGAAGTGAAAGTTAGAAACGTTGCTGCTCAGGTTCACATGGGTTAACTGACTAATAAAGACCGGCATTACTTTCATTTTTGAAAATAATTCAGTTACCTAAGCAGTTCAATCATCACTCATGTTACTTCTACAGAAAATTACACTCATTCAGCTCAGTAATAACACTTTAAACTGTGTTGACTCAGAGAAACCACAAACGCTGCATTCATCCCAAGAACTCCTCCCACTCCTCAAACCTCTACATGCTCTTCACCTGAGACTGTGCATCTGTTAAAGCACTGGAACACACACACCTGCGGCTGTACATCACGCCTGCCTGACGACGGCTACTATAGAACGCAATGTTTCTCTGTTGAGTACAGCTCTGTTTCAAATCCTAGAGAGATTCACAAGCCACTTTCTATAGAATGAGGGTAGTGTCTACGTCCTAACTCTTCTATTGTTAGTATAAACGCTGTGTTTATCAAAGTAAGCGCAAATAAAAGTGTGATTAATGAGTGCAAATAGAGTCACACAGGTTACAAAAAATAAATAAAACATATAACTAAGCACACATTTATCTGAACTTAGTCCAGTGTTGTTATCCTTAAGTCAAATTATTAAAAAGCATTTTTTTTATTAAAAAGCATTTTTTAAATTGAAAAAGGTGAAATTAAATGTAAAAAAAATAATTATTAGACAGAACAGAGTTTTTTTTTAAACATTACAAAATTACTAAAAATGAACTAAAATGAAAACATAAAAATAAAAGCAAATTCAAAATAACAGTATATAAATAACATAGCATGCATAAGGCTAAAAAAAAGATGTTAGAAGATTTTTCACGAAAACAGTGAAAAAGATTGTTTTATAAATTACAGTAGCTTAAACATTACAACTCCTCTCTACTCCGTTTGGAAAGATATCATCACCTATTCACACCCTCACATCTTTCCTGTGGGAAAGAATGTGCTCCATGTCCTACCAAGGATATCAGTTGAATCCAACTGAATGTAATCCACTAAATCATCTGCACTTTGCTATTATCCAACATGGAACTGGGAGAGGCAACGGTTTATTGCATTATTAAGGCCTAAGGGGTTAGTTATTTCACAAATGAGCGTTTCCAAAACCACACACAATGTGTGTCAAGAGCAGTACATGACTGGGTTCGGCATGTACAGGATTCTGCTGGTAAAACAAGCCCGCACAGCTCAGCACTGAATCACACATTCCTAATGGAGCTTGATCTGTGAGAATAACCTTTCACTCACTTTCCCACTTCCCTTGCACCAAAACCTCATCCGCATTCTCTCTGCATCATCCTCTAGAGTTCTGCATTCACATTAAAAACTATCGTGCCATATGTAAAAGAAGTTATAGGTAAACTTGTGTCCTCTCTCAGCTGCTGCTCTCAGTTTGACCCAGTGATCTCGTTTGACCCGGTTTACAGCACTGTTTATACGGTTTAAGCTGTTAATATGGTTAAGACGACTGCCCTAAACATACTGTCTGAGGACTCAGGCCGCACACTAATCTCAGCAGCTTCCATCCCTGCTAAATAACTATGATACACCTTCACAACTCAAACATTACAGAGAGTAAGATCTCCCTACAGAACCCTAGGAATCTGCATTGAATTTTAAAGAACCCTTTAAGCCAAAAAGATAAAAGCCCTAAATGATTGCACAATACTTACAGTTTACAAGCAGTTTAATTCATAGAATGAAAAGTGATTTAACACAAGTGAATTCAAACGAAATGCATTAAATGATCTCATGATGGGAACCCCTAAAATGCTCTATAAATGAAGAGCCTGACAGAACCTTTTTCTCTAGATGCCAACTAACGCAGCGCAGACACAAGGCAACAAACTAGTTGGCTGTTGGATTTATGTTGAATTTTATGAAAGATAACGGTCAGGTTCACACTGCCCCAACAGACACAGACAAACGCTTGCTGAACATGTTCAGTCGGGTGAAAACAAACCCTGACCGATGCCAACAGACGTCGGCAGGGGTAACGCACTGATCCAACAAAACCCAACAAACGTGTTTGTCTGAGCGCCTGGAGTGTGTGAATTGGTCTTCAGATTACACTAGATTGGCAGGTCTATTGTGAGGACCAGAGGGTTAAACAATGGTAAATTCAAACAAATATATGTAACTACCGTATTTTCCTGCATATAACCCGCGGGTTATACCAGATTTGACAAACCCTGCAGGGGGGGCGCGGGCTATATCACAATTTTTTTTACACGTAATAATATTGCAATATATTTGCTGCGTCCCTAAGGACACAAGGATTTTTGCGATATTTTCTTTGTTTTTCTTTCTTGCGAGGGTTGTTGTCTCTGGCGCTTGTACTATCACTCTGACAGCTGTCAATCATCCGTCAATCATGCAAGAAGACGTGATTGGCTGTGCTGCATGAGGGCGGGCTCTTCTCATCTCATCCGATGATCAACACCTGTAGAAACGCTTCTTAAGGGACGAGCTGCTGCACAGCGGGAGAGACTGCTTTTGCTTTTTCTTCTGATTCTGACTTGTGTTTGTTTTCTTATTATTTGAATTTCGCGCACAAGCACTGTGTACCGAGCCTGAACAGTTATGGATAATTGACGTCATGCGAACAATTATGCGAAATTCGAAATGTGAACTTACACAAGAAAGTCCATAAATCTATGGGTGAGGGTTATATAAAGGTGCGGGTTATACCGACGATTTTTTACACAAACCCCGCGGGCTATATGAGGGTGTGGGTTATCTGCGTCTGCGGGTTATATGCAGGAAAATACGGTATATAACAGCATAACAAAAGTTTCAAATGTTTGTCAGTAATACTTAAAAAAAATATATAATTCAGCAAGGATGCATTAATTTGGATCAAAAGTGTCAGTACAGACAAAATATTTCTATTTAATAAATAAAATATTTCTATTAATTCAATAAATGCTGTTCTTTCAATTTAATAAAATATCCTGAAATTTCTTTCAGAAATGAAGAAGAAAACTACGGTTTTCATAAAAATATTAAGCAGCAGAACTGTTCAACATGGATAACAATCAGAAATATTTCTTGAGCAAATCATCAAATCATAATGATTTGTGAAGGATCACGTGACACTGAAGAATGGAGGAATGATGCTGAAAATTCAGCTTTGATCACTGGAATAAATGACTTTAAAAAAATATTTTCAAACAGAAGATAGTCATTTTGAGTTGTAAAAATATTTAAAAATATAATGTTTTTTACGTATATTTCTTCTTTCAAAAACATTAAAAAACAAATCTTAAGGATTCCAAACTTGTTAACATAGACATCCATCCAATTAACATAGACTGATTGTGTAACATCCATCCATCCAAATCTATGAACAAAACTACATTTTAGGATGTCAAATAGCACTCTTCCTATTATTGTAGGTAATTGAAAATTGTTGAACCCGGTACGCAGTGAATGGCAACATGTTATATTTATGTTCATTGCTTTTAAATATTTAATTTTTTAATTTAAAGTGAAGCATGAGTTATTGCACACTGATTTAGATATTACAGATTTCCCCATTTAAGCAAATGGGAGCTGTACTTTCATAGAAAACAGCTGCTCGGGGGTGTTACCAAGACGGCAGTTGAGCGAAGACTCACCAGAGTTGTTAAACTCCAGTTTAGTGGCATGAAGGTTTGTTTACTCAAGCTAAACAATTAAAGCTGTCACTCCTAAACAGATATGGATGTAAATTCATGTGCTGAAAATTCAAAGCACTTTTAAAAGAAATTACTGTTTACATGCTTCAACAAACCACACACAGTAGAGAACTGTTATTACCTGCTTTCTGCATGCCTGACTCTTAAAGCAACGGTTCATAAAATTAAACATCTGTCATCATCTACTCACCCCCGCGTCACCCCAAATCTTGGCTAAATTAAATGAAAGAAATCTTCTACAGAATGTTGAAGCGGTTGAAATAGATTTCTATAGAGAAACATGTCTAGATATTGACTAAGCACTGAAAACTAAAAATTAGTAATTGAAATAAAGCTGAAATAAGTGCTGTCAAACAGATTAATGGCATCTAGCTTAAATAATATACATATGCATATATATGTGTGTGTATAGATAGATAAACGCATACGCACACACGTCACATGTATAATTTAAACAAATGATTCTGTTAGATGTGATTGATTGATTTTCACAGCACTAACTCTGTGTTTGGCATGATAATGGATATAAGCATTGCAGCCATTACCCTGGTAACCCCGTAAACAAAGCAGCTGCTTTGTATTTAAATGTTTCAAACAGCCATTCTGATATTTGGATCCACATTGGTGTTAGTGGACAACTAATAATTGACATAACACCGCCGTACACTGTGAGAGAGGGTAGGTGTTAGTATGGCTTCTCTAACAGAGCCATAGACTTTGAAGAAGCCGGCAGCCAATCAACTACACAGGCCGTTCAGATACGTAATCTGGCCTATCTCACAGCACAACTCAGAATAGCTCCAGTGTGATGGGAAAATATGTCCTCATGCACACATGCATTGTGTGAGCATTGCATTTGTGAGTGATTGAGCGACAGAGAGACCTCCATGTTTGGCGATCAAGCCTAGTTTGAGCCAACAGCATGTAATATACACCCAATGACCCACTCCTGCCACCATCTATCTTATCTGCAGAGTTAAAGGAACACTAGACGACATTCATAAGATCTCACTGAGTTCTGACTGTGCCCAGTGTATCAAGGGATTTAAAAACGGTGGTTTCTTTAAAAACATAGTTCATGCAAAAACCAAAAATGTCATTTACTCACCGACATGTTGACTCTCATTCTCTGTGGAACACAAAATTAGACCTTTTAAATCTACTGGTTGCTCTTTTTCACAACATTACAACAAATGGCAGAAGAATGCACCAAAGCATCATAAAAGTAGTAGATATGACTCATGAACTATACTTTGAGCTTTATAACAGACTGAAAATCTGACCAAACTCCTCTTGGCACATTCACAAGATCTCATGAAAGAAATTCCAATCCTTGATTTGTAAAAAAAACTTGATCTACCAAATTAATTGGTTTGTCTAGTTAATCTAATTTAAAAATGAGTAATATTCATTGTCGTGCAAACCCAGCAAATGAGTCTATGATGTACAAAACTTACAAGGTAAAGGTTAATCATCACGCTGGCTACAATAAAGGTCTTATTGACCAGTTCTGATCATGATCTTCAAGGGCTAGAATGAGACTATGAGTGATGTCATTGGCAAATGTTTGATATCTGTTGAAATAACAAAGATGATAAGGTGGACAGATGCATGTTTTCACATGATGCCAAATGGTAGTTGTGTAATGGTAACTTACAACAGTGTGTGGATTAATACAGCGATAACATTTCTCGAGTTCTATGGACAAAGGTTCATTTTCAATTGACAAAATAGCATGCCTCTCTGATGTTGGTGTGGCCATTGATCTTGTTTTTCGAACATGACATTCAGAAAAAATGGTACAAAGTCAGGGCAGGATGACCATTAAACAATGACCTACTGCTCCGGGTCTTGCGTTAACTTGTTTTAGTTGGGCATGGAAATAGGGTCAATAAACTTGTTTCGGGTTATAAGGCTACAGTTTGTTTTTCTCAAAGAAATCAATATAGTTTGAATCGGCTTATCAAAAGTGAACAAAAAAAAAACTTTCATGGGAAATCAATGTTCAATAAATGCTGTTCTATTAGATATTCAGCTTTGTCATCATAGGATTAACTTACATTTCAAAATGTATTGAAAAACGAAAACAGTTATTTTAAATTGTAATAAAATTTCACAATATTACTGTTCCTACTGTATTGTTGATTAAATAAATGCAGCATTGGTGAGCATAAGACACTCCTTTCAAATATCGTAAAAATCGTACTGACCACATGGATGTTGGCTGATTTTGGACCTGTCAATCAACAGAATAATTTTCTGATTCTACTCGTGTAAAATGGACTGATATCGGCCAATTAATCAAATCAGTCGATCAAATCAGTCTCTCTAATTATAAAGAAACCAAATGTAACATTCTTTGCTTCGAATGTGGTAAAAGAACAGAGAAACCTCATTTTCCATTGAGCTCTGACAGGAAGAGCTGTGTTGAGGTTGAGCATTAGAAAGCTGAAGCTTTTCTGACGATCTGCAAAACTTTAATAATGTTGCCAGTTCTTTTTGAGACTGAAATTTAACCAAAGCTCATGGTTTGACAGAAACCGCTCTGTGGTAACATGCAGAGGAGTAGGCTGTACAAAACCTTTCAACCGCCCATAAAGTTTTCACTGCCTTTGCTTTAAATTCCTGTGTGAGAGCGTGTATGCGTGTGGCATACATGTTTGCGTGGGACGGTTGTGCGGCCTGCGAGCGACAGCTTTTCCATTCTTTCACCCAGTAAGGGAGGAGTGTGTGTCGGTGTGATTACAGACTACGCAGTATCCTTCCTCCCCCTTGACATACCGTGGTCTCAGAGAGCATCCGAGGATCTTCCCTAACTGTGTTCCATCATGACCCTTGGAGCCCAGACTTGGATGAGTGTGCAGACACAAGACAAACACACACGGTGCACAACAGGCACTTTGAGCTCCCAGGAGAATGTCTGTGCCGCTCTGATAACTGTAAAGCAGAAACACATAGTCTTTCATTAAAACACACACTCCTAGTAATTCCAGATGAGTCTGAACTTTTGGAGTCTCATATTTTCCAAGCATCTTTAAAGGGAAAGTGTGCCGGCACCAGCGACAAACATAAAAATACAGTCATGGCCAAAATTGTTGGCAGCCCTGATACTTTTCCAGAAAATTAAGTATTGCTCACAGAAAAGTATTGCATTAGCACGTTTTGCTATAAACACGTTTATTCCATTTGTGTGTATTGGAACAAAAAAAAGCAAATTTGACATTTTCACACAAAACTCCAAAAACGGGCTGGACAAAATTACTGGCACCCTTACCTTAATATTTGGTTGCACACCCTTTGGAAAAAATAACTGAAGTCAATCGCTTCCTATAACCATCAATAAGCTTCTTGCACTTCTTGCCCGGGATTTTGGATCACTCTTCTATTGCAATAGATTGTCACTATAACATAAGCCATGTCTTCCAAAAGAAAACGTTAGATGTGTTTACTCGTGCACAACTTAACTATGCCAGAGTGTTACTGCGTAGTTAAATAAGCTTGTTCGGACTGTGATGTGGTTGCTAAGGCATTTCTAATCTGTTGCAGGAGGGTCACTTTGTAGTACATTTGAAGTAATTTACCCTGCATCATGCAAGCACCACTCACATCATCTTCAAATGTTAGCATTTTCACCCCAAAAGGCAGACATTCATTTGTCAGTAGAAAATATCCGATTACATTTCCAAACATTCATTTTGCCATTAATTGTAATAATCTAGTGAGATTTTTGTGTGCACAACAGCCGGTGCTGCACATGGAGATCTGATCTCACTTGATCAAGAAAGATGAAGAAACAGAAAAAACTGAGACAGAGTAAATCCAGAAGAACTGTGGAAAAACATTTCCATGACATTTTAAGAAACAGACCTACAAAACTACAGAACCGTGAAAAGTTTTAAGCACATGTGTAAAAATGCTGTAAAGTAAGGTTGCTTTCTAAAATAATGTCTTAAATAAATTTTATCAATTAACTTTTATTAACTAGTGTGAGCACCCTTTGCCTTTAAAACAGCTTTTGTCCTCGTTACACATGCACATAGTTTTCCACAGTTTTCTCTGTTCCTTCATGTAATCCCAGACAGACTCGATGATGGTGAGATCAGATCTCCATGTGGAGCACCGGGTGTTGTCAGACTCCTTGTGCATTTAAAAAAAACCACTGGATTATTACAATTAATGGCAAAATTAATGTTTGGAAATGTAAACTGATATTTCCTATTGACACACTACAGCAAAAGATAGAAATAACATGCTAAAAAACATTTTTGTGTGTGAAAATACTAACACGCCTAAGACTTTTGCAGTATATATAAACTTTATATAAATATAGTTATAAAATACTGTTTTTATTTATACAGTATTTTAATTGAATACTGTAAATTTGTCAATAGGTTAACAGTAAGGGCCAACTCTTTCACACCACAGTATATGCAGGGAAAATGGTGAAACATCTAACTGGATATGTCATGTAATTTTACAGTAAAATGTACAAATGAATGTATAATTTACAGTCAAAAACGGTAAACTGACATTCCCAGAATTCCCTATTTGAACGCATTTTGTTTAATCACGTTTCTTAACAGTTATCGGTTATGCACAGTTGGGTGTTGTGTTACATCTTTTGTTGTTTAATGAATGTTTATTGCACTATTCAAGTGTTATGCGTGTTACCATGAAAGTGTTTTGTTTTTTAGAGAATGACTCTGTGCACCGTCCATATACTATCCCATTGGCTGAAAAACACCCCTGAAGCATTGTGCAGCCACCACCATGCTTGACCGTGGGGGATGGTGTTCTTGGGGTTGAATGCTTCTCCTTTTTCTCTCCCAACAAAGGCCACATCCCTATGTCCAAACAACTACATTTTTGTCTAGTCAGACCACAGAATCGATGATCAAAAGGCTGCTTCTTTGTCCTGGTGAGCTTTTGCAAAAGCCAGGCGAGCTTTTCTGCGTCTTGAAGTGGAGTCGTCCTTGGTCGGTATTCGAAAATACCTTTGCAGCTTTTCCCTTTCTTGTGACCATCCGGAGGTCCTCACTAAGCTCCTTGGTTTTAACCATGACTAGAAACTGACTAGCAAACAAGTGCATTTATAGTTTTTAGACCAATTCTACTATAGGTTAGGACCATTTAGAACGGTGTAGAAGACTGCATTTCCTGACAATTTTCCAATAAGATCTGGGATATTCATAATTTAGGAGCCTTTGCCCATTTCCAGTCCATTCACCAAATAAAAATTCACTTCAACTCAAAATTTGGCCTGGGAATGAATCATTTTTGGGCTTAACTGCATATGTACATGCAGTGCACATTCTCTCTAAATCTCTGTCTAACAGGATGTTCTCTATAGTTGTCATCGTACCACCACCATTTGCCCCACAAAGCCCTTATACGGGCGTCTCTATAGGCTACGCTAATGACAACTGTTAGAAAGATCGAATGTCTTACACACATTGCATTACAGTGTGTGTGTGAGAGCAGAAGGGGATGACAGAGGAGATAAAAACAGATTAAAGTGACAGGTTTCTTTTTTTCCTTTTCTTTTTTAAAGCGTAGTGATGTAACTTAAGGGAAAGAGGAGGGTCTATGAATGCAAATGTTAAAAACACACCTGGGAGTTCACACGTGCACAGCACACAGCGAGAGCGTGGTGGGAGTATTGAAGGAACTGTCAGTTATAGATGGGTGGGATCAAGCGGAGGGCCTCGCGAAGGGGGTGTTAAGGCATCTTTCGACTTGCAATCGTAATGTGAGAAAGAGGAGGTGGGTTTTTCTGGGTAAACGTAAAGACTACTTGAGTTCTTCCGTGTAAATGTGACACGTTGACTGTTGACAGAGCCAACGGCATTGCAGCGTGCTTCTGTTTGCAAAGCTGTTTGACATTGGAGATACAGCCAAAGCTACAACCCTATTCACCCTGTCACACGACAGGATTTACTACACGCAGGGCCCATGCCGCCAGACTGAACACAGCCCGTTTTAAATCCTCATCCGTAGTCTAAACACGTCTTTCTGGAATTCTGAACTCAATTTAGCTTGAGACTATACCACACTTTATGAAAATGGTTCTTTTTATGCACCAAAAAAAGGAAACATCGCAAAAGACCTCAATCTATCTGAACTGTCTGACTGGATCTGCGGTAAACCTCTGCTGATGAAACACTCAACTGTCCAACTTATTTTTCACAACGGAAAGGGAGAAAAAGAACAGCCAGCACAATGCAGCCGGCACGCTTCCTCATTCATTTTAACCCCGTGCTTCTCGCTCTCCCAACTTCCCTCTGAAGGAGTCTTTCTATGTGGAATGCATTGGAAGACTGCCAGTGTTTCTGCATAGTGCGGGAACAGGCCCTCCCTTTGTCAGAACTGTACGCCATTGTAGTATTCTCTGCCAGCTGCTGCGCCACGATTGGCTGCCGTTTCGCGCGCTTCCCCTTCTCTCACAGCAGAGTAAGAGAGAACAAAAGGTCAATGAGTCCGCTGTGCTGAGGGGAGGGACCTCGTGTGATACTCCATCTTCTGCTCTTGCTTGCTCACTAATGCTTGTTCCAGAAGCATCTGTCAATGAGACTACTTTTTCACTGCCGCACGAAAACTGTTCGATATACTGTTCGTGGAAAAGTATTGATAGTCAGATAGATGGAGAGTAACAGAACGAAAGAACGACAGGCAGGTAGATCAAACTTTACTATATGAAAAAAGAAAGCGCATCAAAAAGACAGAAAGATGGTTGGATGGATAGACGGACAGTTAGATAGAACACAAGACAGATCAACAGAATGAAAGAACGATATAATGATAGACAGAATGAAAGAACGAGATAGACGGATGGACAGGCAGGCAGACAGACAGACAGACAGATGGATAGTCAGATGGATGGAAGGGTGGATGGATGGACCATTAGATAGAACGTAAGAGCAACAGAATGAAAGAACGATAGAATGATATACAGAAGAAAAGAATGAGACGGATGGACGGACAGACAGACAGAGAGACAGATAGATAGATGATAGACAGACAGACAGATAGATGATAGATATAGATGATAGACAGGCAGACAGATGATAGACATAGAGAGACAGATAGATAGATAGATGACAGACATACAGAGAGATAGATGACAGACAGACATACATAGACATACAGATAGATAGATAGGCAGACAGATGATAGACCGATAGAGAGACAGATAGATGACAGACAGACATAGATAGATAGATAGATGATACAGACAGACACACAGATAGATAGATAGATAGATAGATGATACAGACAGATAGACAGGCAGACAGATGATAGAAAGACAGATAGATGACAGACAGACATACAGATAGATGGATGAGATTGACAGACAGATAGATGACAGACAGACAGATAGATGATACAGACATACAGATAGATAGATAGATGACAGACAGATAGATGACAGACAGACAGATATATAGATGACAGATAGATGATACAGACAGATAGATAGATGACAGACAGACAGACAGATGATAGACAGAAAGACAGACAGACAGACAGACAGAGAGACAGATAGATGGATAGAAAGATAGATCAACATAATGAAAGATAGAACATAAGAGAGCAACAGAATGAAAGAACGATAGAATGATATACAGAAGAAAAGAATGAGACAGATGGACGGACAGACAGACAGAGACAGATAGATAGATGATAGACAGATAGACAGATAGATGACAGACAGACAGATAGAAAGATAGATCAACATAATGAAAGAATGAAACAGGCAGACAGAGGGATGGACGGATAGATGGCACATTAAATAGAACGTAAGATAGAGCAGCAGAATGAAAGAACAAAAGAAGGAGCAGCTGAACTAAAGCAACACCGCTGGAGTTTCTACCTGTGTGGGAATCTGGTGTTCGTGTAACACACTCCTGTCTAACATTACAGGGGCCTCTAGTGGTTCAGCGGCACCATGACGACTCATGGCTATTGTTTTACAGTACATTCACTGACTGCCAGCGTCTGTTAAAGGACCTTTATACTTCAGGCTTCATTGTGAAGATGTTGTTTGAAGTCTGAGAAGGAACATGTAACTCAATGAGCACAGAGAGGTGGTGAGGGCTCCTGGGGATCTGCCAAACTTCATTACCTCAGCATGGCACGCACACACACACACACACACACACACACACACACACACACACACACACACACACACACACACACACACACACACACACACACACTCCATGTGGCACTGACTAACAGCATCAGAGTGTGTGGCACTGTAATTGAACACACAGAACAGCCTCCTCATTCACGTGGCACGGGCTCCATTACCATGGTTACCAGGACACTAGATACAAGGGCAGCTGCGTTTTGGCGGGAAAATTCCCTCTGAAAAAAAAAAGAGAAGCTTTTGTGTACTTTAATATTCTTTGTAGTGAAAAGAGGCCAAGAGAAGATCTCATTACATCTTTGAGGAGGAGGCGGCAAACAAGACTTTCTTTACTCTTACATCTTCTTACTCTACATACATTGTATGAAATATTCTCAATGTCTCTTTTCTTAAAGTTTTCATAACATCCATCATTACAAAGAAATACTGTGGTGACACCATGGTATAGTGATGGTATCAGGTGGTAATACCATGGTCCTTTGATTTACACCATCCCCTTACATAAGAGTAGCAAAAAGTACCATGGTAATAACAGTATTTTGTTGGACATACACATGATATTTTGGATAATTACCATAATAGTACTATGGTATTCGTGAACATACCATGGAGGAGGATATATAAACCATGACACATTTCATTACTATGGTATATTTCATAGTACTGCAATCTGATACTATCACTGTATGATGGTATAGTATGTTTTTGTGAGCGCAGTGCGAAAAAGGTCCAAAAAACAGAACAATTATTTATGAAATGATCCAATGATTTCCCGAAACTTTGAAATGAAATGGCACAAAAAATCATAAACAATAATGTGGTACTTCCAAGAACATTTATTTAGTGTGGTAAGCTAAAAAATGTGTCATGTAACTGCGTAACTATAAGAACAAAGACTGCATCAATTTGCTAATTTAATTCAACATAATTTATAGTCGCATTGTGTCACAACGAGAAAGACATGAAACGCACCGTTCTATCAGGCGTTATCGCAATTTGAGAAATTGTTAAAGCAATTTCAGGAAGGGTGTAATAAAACGCTGACAAACTGACTGTTTCAAACTGGGAAGAAGTCCAAGAGCTGTTAGTCATATGACACTGCTTACCCACAATGTCTACAGGACATTTAACTGATTCATACTTCAAACATAACTGTGGATACACATTAACTCATTTATTGTGCAGTTTGTATAATAGCATTGGTTTCACAGCAGAGCTTGTGCTGAATAAGCCAGCAAACAGAAATTGTGTGCATGACTCAAAGAGATTGTTAATCTAACCGTTAGGGTCGTAAAAACATTTCCTCCTTTACATGTCGATTGCAACAGATGCTTCAGGGGGGGTTAAACTCTCATTCATAAAGACATAATTATCCGTTTATAACCAGGCGCTCATTACAAAGACTTAAAGAGAGAGTGAAGAATGAAACTTCTGTTATCGTTTACTCACAGTCATGTTGTGCCAAGCTTGCCTGGCTTTCTTTCTTCTGTAGAAAACACGAGGAGAAATTATGAAATGCAATCATAGTTTCCATGCAGTTATAATAAATGGGGGTTTAAATTGTCAAGTTCTGAAAAACAATGCAAAAGTGTCAGAGAAACTAACTCAAATGTATGTCTTTTTCCCCCACTAAAAATCTGAATTTTTTTTTTGGGGGGGGGGGGGACTGGATTAAATAATTCACTGAAAAACCCTAAGAGAACAATTATTTCATAAGTCAGACATTGCTACGCTTGGTCTTTTCATCGCCTGTGTCTCATACAGAGATATCATATTACAGACTATAGATAATGCACTATATGGACCGCCTCTAAGGCACTTTTGCATCATTTTTGAAGCTTCAAATGATTGTTGAAATACACAGATTAGCATTATATAGTCACTTTATTCTACAAACAAGTTATGATGTCATAACTAAATACATAATTTTAAATGGGGTCGCCAGAAGGGAATAGTAAAATTCCTTAGGTGGCACTAAAAACTGGTAACCTGCAATTATAATTTCAAGGATCCATTTCTATTTGATCTAAACCACAAAAATGACTTTTGTTGATGTAATTTGTCAGGTTGACCGAGTCAGATTAAAAGATAGCCTAGGGAGTTTTTGCTGTGGCTAGCAATAGCAAGCTAGCTTTTAAAGCACGAGCATCTCAAAGCACACAACATTACAATAATCATGACAATAGGTCCCATTACAATAGGTCTGACCTGCATCACCTGACTGCTGCCGACTCATCTCCCAGTTGATAGTGTTGCCATTGAATTGGAGTCCCGAACCGCTGACGTGAACGTGGCATACGCTTGTTGTTTTGGTTCAGAAGGAACTGTAAACGGTTGTGCTGTTCGGTGACTGACGTCTGTCTAACTCAGCTTAGCATGAACCGCACTGATGATGTGTGATGTGCGCGAGCAGGTGCGCACAAGTATGGAAATACAGGCAGGTAAGACATCCTTTCATTGCATTTGGAGCGAATTTGATTTGTCCCACCCCTGTCCACAAATGATATATACACAAAATACATGTAAGCCATTTAATTTAATGATTGCTATCAGGAAGAGACTTTCAACCAGCATAACAAAAGATGTTTCTGGAACAAATTGCCTACCCTGCCTTTAAATGAAATTTAGATGTTCTTAATTCAGCGAGCGCTCAACTTCAACTCTGGCAAAACTTAACGGTATATTGAAGCATAAATTGTCATTTCTGGCATCATTTACTCATTTCCAAAAGCATATGCGTTTCAATTTTGAAGAATGTTCAAGCTATGTAATAAATTGAATGGCTACTAAAGTAAGCAGCAACATAAAAAGTTGATCTAAACCACAAAAATGTATTCTGTTGATGTAATTTGTCAGGTTGATATTGTCAGATTAAATGAAATTTTTGACTAAGGCTATCGGAAAAAAAAAGTAACTGTTTTTTGTGATGGTTATTCCTGTGTAAATACAGCCTCTATGTATTAAATGCTCCATAAATGAAAAGCTAATATATTTTAATATTAAATTGTGACAAATAAGATAATTTGTTCACAATATGCGCAAAATCATTCAACACTTTGGGATAAACCTGGGGAGATTTAAAAAAAGGAATAATGCTGAAATAGGATGTATACATACTCACCTGTCAACATTTGCTCGGTGTATGGACTTGACCAACCACCCGCTTTGGAGGCGCCACTGATGATGCGGATAAGTGTGAGAGAAGTCACCCACAAATTAGATTCTGACGTCCCATGATGCCTTCACACTCACACATACAAACACACAAACACAGAAGTGTTCACACAAACAAGGCCGGAAAGTAGCACTACAGTGACTCAAGTGACGTCAAACACGGCTTTCTAAAATCAAGTATGCATGATCAGTTCCATTCAAAAGTTTGGGATCTCTTATGGAAAGAAATGAACACTTTCATTCGGAAAGAACACTTTAAATTGATCAAAAGTGACTGGAAAGGCCTTTATAAGGTTACAAAAAGTTTTCCATTTCAACTAAAGACTGTTCTTGTGAACTTTCCGCTCAACAAAGAATGAAAGTATTAGTTTCCACAACAATCTGTTACCGTCAAAACCATCGGAGTTGTATTTTCTAAAATAATTAGCATTACTACATTCCCAGGGAAAGCAAGAACTGATTACAATCTCAATGTGTTCCTTGAATGCAATGCAAGTCGCTTTGGATAAAAGCGTCTGCCAAATTCAGAAATGTAAATGCATTGAATAAATGAAGTGTGCCGTTATTTCTGTCTGAGAACATTGTTTTGCACAGCAGCATTTTTAAAGCCAATCGTGAGACAGACGCCGGTCAGGAGGAGATGAGGGCAGCATCACGCAGCGCGTCAGAGATCACAGCCATGAACAATCACAGATGCTGGCAAAACTACAGAAGACATGACCAGACACAAGTTTGTTCAGACCGCGTAATGAGAGAGAGAGAGAGAGAGAGAGAGAGAGAGAGAGAAACAAACACAGTGAGCACTTCAGCTCTGGCACATATTAAAGGGATAGCTTAACCAAATTGAAATTGTTGGCATAATTTACTCAGCCTCACATCATGCCAAACCCATATGAGTTTCTAACTTTTGTGAAACACGATGTTTTGAAGAATGTTCAATCTGCTGTTTTAAATATAATGAAAGTGAATGGCTACTGAAATACATAAAAAGTATCAGCAGCACTTTATTTTACAGCCCTTATCCCCATGTACATACTATGTACTTACTATAGTTATTACAATAACTGGGTAATAATCCTAACCTTAACCCAGGGAAAGCAAGAACTGATTCAATGTGTTCTTTGAATACAATGCATGTCGCTTTGGATAAAAGCGTCTGCTAAAATGCATAAAAATTGAAATGTAAAGTGCAACCAAACAAGAGCAGTGTTATTTTTGTAATATTTCTTTGGAATATATCATTAGAAATGGCTTTTGTTGTTATACTTTTTCTTTCAGTTTTATTTCATCATATACTTTTTGTCACTTTTACTAGTTGTAGTTTGTAGTTTTAGTTAATAACGGCACTGCATCAGAAAAAAAGTGCATATAATTTATATAGTTTTTGGTGAATAATTTAAATTTACATATTTGGTAGACACTTTTATCCAAAGCGACTTGCATTGCATTCAAGATACACATTAACATTCTAATCAGTTCTTGCTTTCCCTGGGAATCGAACCCATGACCTTGGCGTTGCAAGCATCACTCTCTACTGTTTGAGCAACAGGAAAGCTTCATGAGTCTATTTGACAAGCTAAGCTCCTCAGACCTTTTAAATTATTTTGTCCTTGACAGTCCTATACTTATATATATTATATGGAAAAGAGCAGCATGAACATTCCTAAGACATCTTTAATTTCCCACTGAAGAAAGTAAATTTGGTTTGTAATGACACACGAGAGTAAATGACAAAACATTCATCATCCAGTGAACAAATCCTTGAATCGGGCAATAGAGTCAACGCTACGTTATTGCTTAAAGTAACAAAAGAATGTCTAAGTGGATGTGTCATCGGTTCATACTCTCATGGACAAACCTAAACACACACACACATGGATTTACATGAGCTTTAGAGGGAAAGTAAAGGAAGTGTTTTTGGTTTATTATAAAACATACAAAAAATGCATGATAAGGAAGACGATAACTGGAGGAAAGTTCAAGTTTATGGCCGTTTGGAGCAAGTGTGTGTGTTTTGTGGTTTAGGAAGCTGTTTGCTGGTGGATCATTTAACGTTCTGGAAGTGAGTCAGTGCCTCAGTAATGGGATGAAATCTCACTGACTCACTCTCTCTTTTAAACACACACACACACACACACACACACACACACACACACACACACACACACACACACACACACACACACACACACACACACACACACACACACACACACACACACACACACACACACACACACACACACATACGGGTTTTTGTGGTTTACAAGGACACTGAGCCCCAAACCAGTCTGTTGGTGGTTTACGGGGACACCCCTTTCCGCTTGCTCTACAGAGATGAGACAACTATCAAAAATTTTCTTTTGAGCCCCACATCACAGATCTCACTTCAGAATTGCTATACACACAACACAACCTATAATATGACAACCTGACAATTTACCTACTAACGAGGACTCTAATAATTAGACGCACAAGCTCCGCCCATGACACAAAACTATATTATAAGGACTAACTGGAATTATGAGGACAGTTGGTGTACAATACACACAAGTGTCACAAACGTGTATTAGAGGGACACAAATGAATTAAGAGGACACGGTACACACATTCACAACTGAATACATTGTGTATTATAAGGACAAACCTGATTATGAGGACAGTTGGTGTACAATACACACAAGTGTCACAAACGTGTATTAGAGGGACACAAATGAATTAAGAGGACACGGTAAACACATTCACAACTGAATACATTGTGTATTATAAGGACACACCTGATTATGAGGACAGTTGCTGTACAATACACACAAGTGTCACAAACGTGTATTAGAGGGACACAGTAAACACATACACAACTGAATACATTGTGTATTATAAGGACACACCTGATTTATGAGGACATATGATTAGAGTCACCTGTGGGATCATACTCACACAGACACAACCATTTAAAAAGATGATATTGTTAAAAATTGTGTATGATTATGTAAATATGCAACTGTATTTTATAGGACCTACTATTTGTGTTCTGATGTGCACATATGAGCATTTAACAGACATGAGAACATATAACAGAGAACAAAGTGCAAAGTTTATTAATGTAGTTATTAATATTACAATTACATAGATCAAGTTACACATACATTTTTCTCAAACATTTTAAAAACATTTCATAAACAAATTGTAATAAAAATAGCTGAAAACAAACAAAAGGGATAGTTCACCCAAAAATGAAAATTGTCAAATTTCCTCACCGTTATGTTGTTCCAAACCTGTATGATTCTCTTGCATCTGTTCAACACAAAAGATGATATTCTGAATAATATAAGTATCCAAACATTTGACAGTAGCCATTGACTTACAGTGTGTGTGTAATATATATATATATATGGGTGATTCTCATGAAAACATGTCAAACATGAAAATTTAAAAAATGCTTGAATTAACAAAAAATTATTTCAGACATTTGAACCAAAGTCTAAATTATTTGTGCACATTATTTTAAAAACATTCACTTACAGTTTAAGACATTTTTTAACATAATTTCAAAAACAAGTCCTAAAAATTCTCATTACTGCAACAGCCTGAAAACGTCAATGTTGTTAGAAAAGCTAATACATTTTAAATTTTTTAAAATTGGATTATTAAGAATCATGCACAGTAATTTGAAATTCTGAAATGTTTATTTTTAAATTAACAGGATTTTTATTTTGAATGCTTTTTCGCATCACCACAACACCTTCCACAATTTACAACCTATTTTTTTAGAATTTTTAAATGAAACCTGACCATTTTTTTAATTATGTGACAAATCTGAAGGAACATAATGTGTAGAGTCTGTACAAGTGTTGAAAAGTAAACTACAATTTTTCTTTTAATTAAATTAACATTTATAGAACTGTTTTGGTAATGATATATAGGTTTTGGAAATGAGATTGATTATCTTGGTAATGATAATAAGTATCTAAGGTTTTGTTAAAATCATAAAATTTAATGTAGAACATAGCCATGGATTCTAGTTTAAATACGTTTAATTTTGTAGTGCAAAAATACATAAAATATTACATATTTAAACATAAGCAGAAGTAATAAAAACAATAGAATAAAGATAAAATAAATAAAGAGTCCTTCATGTTTTTCAGGTAGATCTAACTGTAGTTTCAGGAAACGTGTTTATCATAGCAGGTTTATGCCAAAAGCAGGAGCAAACTAGACAGAAGATATAATAAACCTAAGGTTGTTTATTGTGATTAAGATGGAGTCATGGGTTGTGTAAGATGTCCTCATAATTACTCCTGGTGTCATATTGTGGGGGATGGGCAGAAGTTCAGTGTTAATCTTATACAGCAGTCAGATGGAGTCATGGGTTGTGTAAAATGTCCTCATAATTACTCCTGGTGTCATATTGTGGGGGATGGGCAGGCGTTCAGTGTTAATCTAATACAGCAGTCAGATGGAGTCATGGGTTGTGTAAAATGTCCTCATAATTACTCCTGGTGTCATATTGTGGGGGATGGGCAGAAGTTCAGTGTTAATCTAATACAGCAGTCAGATGGAGTCATGGGTTGTGTAAGATGTCCTCATAATTACTCCTGGTGTCATATTGTGGGGGATGGGCAGAAGTTCAGTGTTAATCTTATACAGCAGTCAGATGGAGTCATGGGTTGTGTAAAATGTCCTCATAATTACTCCTGGTGTCATATTGTGGGGGATGGGCAGAAGTTCAGTGTTAATCTTATACAGCAGTCAGATGGAGTCATGGGTTGTGTAAAATGTCCTCATAATTACTCCTGGTGTCATATTGTGGGGGATGGGCAGAAGTTCAGTGTTAATCTTATACAGCAGTCAGATGGAGTCATGGGTTGTGTAAAATGTCCTCATAATTACTCCTGGTGTCATATTGTGGGGGATGGGCAGAAGTTCAGTGATACTTAAATACAATAGTCAACACCCGTTATGCAAAAGTATTTATTTATAATATCTATCCCCTTAAGATTTCAACCAAGACTGGCCCTCAGCTGAGACTTGATGATAATGATCAACAGGTCATTAATTTACCTGTTACGTTTTGTCAAGATGATGCAGAATCTCCATGAGCTGCATATATTGTATTTTACAGAAAAGTAAAATTACTGTTCAATAAGTAAGCTTCTTTCTCTCTCTCTGACACTTTTTGAGAGCAATAAACAGGTCATTTATTTAGCTTTGGAAAAATTTGGCACGAGCGTTTATTTCTAATATGTTCTGTAATGGGCTCTCATGTTTCTCATACAGCAGTACATATGATCTATTGCCGATCTGTGCTATCTACACTGAATTTGCCTATCAATTTCTTTCTCCTTTTTTTCCTTTTATTCTCACATTCTTCTGCACTTTTTATTATTTTTCTTATATCTGTAAAAGATTTCTTAATTCTTTAAATGCTATTAAAGAAAAATCTAGTACTGTATTAGATTAGCACTGAATGTCAGCCACACAACTAAAAGTCTGTAGTATTGTAGTATTTTAAATCTGATTGGATTTAAAAATTTGTCAATTAAACAACATATTAGAAATAAATGCTCAGGCCTATGCCAAAATTTTCCAAAGGTAAATACATTACCTGTTTAATGCTCTCATGAAGCGTCAACTGTTGATCAGTATTTGAGATCTTGCGGGAGAGAGAAAGGAGTTTACTTATTGAACATTCATTTTTTTAAACATACGCAAAACACAACTTTACATTTCTGTATATACATAAAAAAGATTCTGCATCATCTTGGAAAAATGTAACGGTAAATAAATGAGCTGTTGAGTATTCTCATCAAGTCTCAGCTGAGGATCTCTTTCTGCACAGCTGACCAAACCATTGCACTGTTTTGTGTCAAATTGGATTCAAAATGAAGTACTTTAATTTCTCCGCAAAGATCACATACTCAACATTAAAATGTGTGATTAGATAAGTACAGTGAGGAAAATAAGTATTTGAACACCCTGATATTTTGCAAGTTCTCCCACAAATCATGAAGGGTTTTGAAATTGTCATTGTAGGTGCATGTCCACTGTGAGAGACATAATCTATAAAAAAATCCATAAAACTCATTAACCCTAAACTGTTAGTTTGCCTTTAAATTGTCCACCTCCACTCCATGTATTATCCTATATTAGATGCACCTGTTTGAGGTCGTTAGCTGCATAAAGACACCTGTCTATCCCATACAATCAGTAAGAATCCAACTACTAACATGGCCAAGACCAAAGAGCTTTCCAAAGACACTTGAGAAAAAATTGTACACCTCCACATGGCTGGAAAGGGCTACGGGGAAATTGCCAAGCAGCTTGGTGAAAAAAGATCCACTGTTGGAGCAATCATTAGAAAATGGAAGAAGCTAAACATGACTGTCAATCACCCTCGAACTGGGGCTCCATGCAAGATTTCACCTCGTGGGGTCTCAATGATCCTAAGAAAGGTGAAAAATCAACCCAGAGGAGCAGGAGCTGGTCAATGAACTGAAAAGAGCTGGGACCACCGTTTCCAAGGTTACTGTTGGTAATGCACCAAGACGTCATGGTTTGAACTCATGCATGGCACGGAAGGTTCCTCTGCTTAAACCAGCACATGTCCAGGCCCGTCTTAAGTTTGCCAATGACCATTTGGATGATCCAGAATAGTCATGGGAGAAAGTCATGTGGTCAGATGAGACCAAAATATAACTTTTTGGTCATAATTCCACTAAACGTGTTTGGAGGAAGAAGAATGATGAGTACCATCCCAAGAACACATCCCTACTGTGAAGCATGGGGGTGGTTGCATCATGCTTTGGGGTGTTTTTCTGCACATGGGACAGGGCGACTGCATTGTATTAAGGAGAGGATGACCATGGCCATGTATTGGGGAACAACCTCCTTCCCTCAGTTAGAGCATTGAAGATGGGTCAAGTCTGAGTCTTCCAACATGACAATGACCCGAAGCACACAGCCAGGATAACCCAGGAGTGGCTCTCAGGGCTCGACAAATCCACAAATTTGATAAAACTCGCCCTGTCGGGCGAGTTAGATTCTTCAGATTCCAATACAGTTTTTCTATCATTCAACTGTTACTACATAGAAAAAACTTCAGGCCGTATAACACTCGTAAAATATGCCAAACAAGAGCAGAAAATCGACGACGGGCTAGTAGCGATCAGATATACGATTCAGTACTAAAGTTTGAACCACGAATCACGAATGTAGTATTTACCTCAGGGGTCTCAAACATGCGGCCCGCGAAACGATATTTTGTGGCCCGCGGGACCATATGAAAGTTTAATGTAAGTGTGGCTCACGAGTTTTGAATGAATAGCGCTTTACCGCGTTGTGTGTGTGTGTGTGAAAGGTTCCTTTTTCGTGCGAGCTGCAGCTGTACAGGCCAACCAATCACAGTGGAGTACATGACTCCCGGGGGCCAATCATAGTGGAGTAAATGACTTCCGGGGGCGGGCCATCAGCCGGGCTTGAGGCAGACAGAGAAACAGCTGCTCGTGTAACATCACATTTGTCAAAGCAGTCATAGAATTATTACTTATTGTGTTTGAAATTGAGCATGTTTGACTTTGAGCTGGACGAAGTGAATGTTACTGTTATCGGCGTTGTTTTTAGCGTCATGCGGATTGTATTTTGTTTTTCCATCATTTGAAATGGGCTGATTTGCGGGACATCGGTGTTATAATATAGAAAATAAAATCCAGTAAATAACGCCTCCGTGGCTGCATCCCATTGTTTGTATATAGTACATTTATTAAATTTATCTCCATAAAAATGATCTTCAGATTCACTATCAGATTAATTATATTGTTTCTGTGTTCTTGTTGCATTCAACCAATAAATATTTGGTTTTGCAGTATATCGTGTTTTTTACTTTAATAACTATTTTTGTCTGTTAAAATTCTGGGCGAGTGCTTTATGTGAAGGGCGAGTAAGTTTTTAGGGTCACTAGTCCTGCAGGGCGAGTGACCCTGGAATAATTCATCGAGGCCTGGCTCTGTAAGAAGCATATCACGGTTCTGCCGTGGCCTAGCCAGTCTCCAGACCTAAACCCAATAGAGAATCTTTGGATGGAGCTCAAACTCTGTGTTTCTCAGCGACAGGCCAGAAACCTGACTGATCTAGAGAAGATCTGTGTGCAGGAGTGGGCCAAAATACCTCCTGCAGTGTGTGCAGACCTGGTGAAAAACTACAGGAAACTTTTGACCTCTGTAATTGCAAACAAAGGCTACTGTACCAAATATTAACATAGATTTTCTCAGATTTTCAAATACTTATTTGCAGCTGTATCATACAAGTAAATAGTTTAAAAAAAATAATACATTGTGATTTCTGGATTTTTCTTTTTAGATTATGTCTCTCACAGTGGACATGCACCTACGATGACAATTTCAGAACCCTTCATGATTTCTAAGAGGGAGAACTTGCAAAATAGCAGGGTGTTCAAATACTTATTTTCCTCACTGTATAAATAGGTTACAGTATACAATGCAATTTATATGAGTTACAATAGGAATTGTCCAACTGTGAACAGATTAGCCAGGGAAAACATTAAAAAAAATACTTAAACACAGCTGTATGTTACTCACCTTTAAATGAATTTATGTATTTTACTTCAAATCCATCTTCATCTTTTGGATTTAGTTTGGTCCTCTGGGATCTTGTTGCTGTCATCATCCCCTGCAAATCCCAGTGTAGATTAATGTTTTAAATCACTTTTACAGATCACTGGTCTAATCAAATGCTTTACACATTTATTTGTTATAGAGGGTTAAAATATTTGGAACATTACTGATTATTTTAATTTACATGCTAGGAAGTGAAACTGTAAAACAATATAGAGATTTTTTTCTCTCTTTCTCAAGCACACTGTGACTGTTTTATATGGACTTACATACACTTACATCAACATTACCAACTAAAAACAGCATTAAAAGTAATTATCTCAATTAAACAATGACGTAATCAGCCATTACCCAAAATAAGTGCACTACCAGCTATTATCTTTATTTGTATGACTTGTAGTGAGTAGCATCATACAGATATTACATTATTTACATTATAAATGAACAAATTAATTAATAATAAATTAATTCCTCACGCGTTGTTATGAGGAAATGTAATATACATGTAGTCTAGTGCTATTTAATTTCACAATCGTCAAATTAGCTGTAGAATAATTCGAACTACAAACTATATAAACAGAAAACTTGACTTAATTACACATAAAACGGTTTATTTATCATTATTCTTACCTGATCGCTCTTCATGTCGGTGATTTCTGCGCATGCGCAGTCAGTCTCAGCAACAGAGCACGTGCATCTCAGGTCGGAGGACAGGGTCATCAAAATATGGGTGATATTATCATTATTCCTTTTTGTTTTATTTAATTACTTAAGCCTTTTTAATGTTTTTGTTGTTATTTTGCAAGCAATGTCATTTTTTCCCCTTTACACCGGTTTGACAAAAACCGTAATTATGAGGACATCAGGCGATCAGCCAATCAAAAGCTGCGATTCAGACACATGTGTGCATATGCATGAGACGGTGCATTACCGGGACCCGGCTACAGGGGCACTGTCTCATACACAAATTTTACACAAAATCAGGTTTTTGTGTACTATAAGGACTTGAGCAGAAATTTTGTTTTCCAGCTCTCCCAATGCTCAGAAACACGTTTACATTGTCTGAATTATGAGGACACCGGCCCTGTCCTCATAATTCAAAATGTCCTCATAGTGTTGCGTGTATTCATATGAAATGTCCTTATAAACCACAAAAACCACACACACACACACACACACACACACACACACACACACACACACACACACACAGTGCCGGCCCGAAGGGTTGTGGGGCCCTAGGCGAGATAAAAAAATTGAGCCCACTGGTGTAAAAACAGCGAGAAGAGAGCACAAAAAATACAATTTCAATGTTTAAGTGTATACATTGTTATAAAACTTTAATTAACTTTGATTTAAATAAGTTTTCAAGTGTGATTCGGACATGGCTGAGAGGTTAAGGCGATGAACTATGGATCCACTGGGGTTTCTCTGCGCAGCTTCGAATACTGCCGACGACAACAATTTTGCATTTTAATGGGGTGTTTTTGGAGGGCTTGGAACGGATTAGACATTTTACATGTAAAATGTGTTCCAAGAAACGAAAAACTCATTATACGAAGTCCGCCTCGGAACGGATTAATTTCGTATCTCGAGGTAACACTGTACCTCGATCAAAATAGCAACCAGACTTATGACGTTATATAAGACTTATTTAAGACACTTTCTTGAGTATATATCGAAAGGAATTTACAGAGATATGTGGCTAAGTGGAAAATGTGGAATCTGTACTAGGAATACGTTACGACATTCTAGTTCATCCAATAGCCTATTGCGGGAGGTGTTATGCTAAATAGAGTGTGGTGCTGCTGTGTATGTTTCTAATCTTTTTTCCGCTTTTATTTAGACAGTTTTTTTATTTTTATTATTATCGTTTTCAGCTATTTGTCATGTATGAATTATTCAGAGATATTCTTTTAATAAAATATGTTTTATATTTTGCTCACCGTCATTGTGAATTGTATGGTGTTTGATCGGGTCTGTGCACTTCTAAATCGTTGTAATTGACATATGACAACTCCTACTATGAGTGGACGTTTGAAAAAAATAAAACTTCTACAAATGTGTGACATCATGTGCGGGTCGCGGGGCCCTCAAATCAAAGCGGGGCCCCAGGCGACCGCCTGTATCGCCTGTTGGACGGGCCGGCTCTGCACACACACACACACACACACACACACACACACACACACACACACACACACACACACACACACACACACACACACACACACACACACACACACACACACACACACACACACACACACACACACACACACACACACACACACACACACACACACACACACACACACACACACACACACACACACACACACACACACACACACACACACACACACACACACACACACACACACACACACACACACACACACACACACACACACACAGAAGCTGGAGCAATCAGCCTGTACCAAATAGAGAAAGAAAACAGAATTACATAAAGTTTCAACAGATGGAGTTGAAAGAAAAAACAAACCACATTAACTGTGGTTACTTTTATCCTTGGTCAGGTGTGACTCATTTAACCCCAGGTCAGTGACCTTTCTGTTGCAATTCAATGCAATCCATCAATAAGATGCTGTTACCTCTATATTGCAATGGCACCTAAATATATCTGGACACTCAAGTCTTAGACAACGACTGAAATGTCAAAACTAAATATATAACAAAACAACATTGACCTTTTCTCAATAACTGGTGCCAAGGTGATTTTGAGATAAACGTTTTAATGTTTGACACTAAGAAAGGGTCCATAATTGGATATAAAAGTATATTTACTAATATTTTATGCGTAAACGCTATTTGTGAAATGTTTTGCTTGAAAAATGTCTCTCTGTGTTTTAATGCACTGCCTTTCAGATACTTTTAAAATGCGCTTTAAGTATCCAAACACATTTAGGGGGACACGCTGATATTATGAAGTAAAAAAAAAAAACACCGGCCAGAGATTATTCACAGACCTCCTCCTCTTTTTACAGTAAATCAGCATTTTCCCTCACATCCTAACAGCTGACAGGAAATGTCGGAGGAAAATAAATAGTTTTCACATGACCAGTCTTACATCGCCCCGCGCCGCTTAACTTTGTTTCTCGGCCCGGGAGAATACATTCCCCCCTTCTTCTATTTTGGGAAAAGCGGCCGATGTTCCTGGAAGTGATGACGGATGGAAGATGGCGGCGCGGTTCGCAGCGCCCCCGCGCGTCGGCCGGTGGAACTGCAGGAGGTGAGTCAGCATGAGGCAATCGCTCAGCAATACCGAGCGGCATCGAGGTCGCATGAGATCACCGTGACCGATTAAGCGATTAAGTTACACGCCTCCTATAAAGTGCTCAGTCACCGTGATTCAGAACCGGCTTACGAACGGAAGAGAGTCTGTTTGTTTGTGTGAAGGACACAAAATCAGTTACCTCAAACTTACTTCATGACCCTGACTTTACATCGGACATCATCAAATTATTATTATTAATCGCACAGACGTAAACGAAATGAAATTAATCGAGAGTTATTTCTATCACCATAACATGCCAAGGCCCACAATAATCACAATTATTTACGTGGTGTATAGAACTGAGATATAAATGCACAACACAAAAGTTAAATGTGTGCCTTAAAATACCTTAAGGCGTTTTTTTTTTTTGCATGTGGAGGATTGTCCATCTGATCTTTGAAACCATTTGAATTAATACTGGGTGTTTATTAAAAACCCAACACTCCTACATTTGGCAGGTATAAGCAATTACAATTTTCAGAGAAAACAGACCAAAAATATTGATGACATCACCATGCGCTCAAGGGCATATTCATTTCAACCAAATAAAATGCTCTCTAGACCAGAACTGGCATGTACTTTCCCTTATGGGATGAAGTTTTACTTTACCTTCTCAAGGTTAAACTTAAAATGAATTAAATAAGATCTAACTCAACTGAAATGATGTTGCTCGAAGAGTAGAGCATGAGCCTCGCAACGCCAAGGTCATAGGTTCGATTCCTAGAGAAAGCAAGAACTGATTAGAATGCCAATGTGTATCCTTAATGCAATGTAAGTCGGTTTGGATAAAAGCATCTGCTAAATATAAAACGCTTAAAAAAAGAAAAGTAGACTTCCATTTATTTTTTAAGCACAAAAACAAACGTATAAGAACATATGAAAAAATTCCTTTAGAATATTGATATAGTCCATGTTTGAGGCTTCCGTTCCATAAATATGAAAGTTTAACACACACACACACACACAATCTAAAACTCAAACCGGTCCTCACAAAGAGAGTTGCACAAGTACACGTGCACAGACACACACACTGTTTTCATGTTTTTACAGCTTTCACAGGGACTTTCTATCACCATTGATTTTTATACTGTACAAACTGTATATTGTGTTCTATATAACTTTCTGCAGGTTTAAATAAATAAAAAAAATCACTTAGTATGATGTATAAACTGGTTTGTCCCCAAAAGGACAAAGGGTAGGGTAAACCTAAATACAGATACAGTCCACACACACGTGATGCCAACAATTATTTTGTTGGAAAGTGTTATGATCCTTCTGAAATCATTCTAATAATTTGTACTGGCTGCTAAATAAACATTTCTTATTATTAGTGTTGAAAACAGTTGTCCTGCTTTATTTTTTTATTTTTACAGTTTTTCAGGATTCTTTGATGAATAGAAAAGTAAAAAGAACAGTATTTATTAAAAACAATAAATTACATAAATCTTTTCTATATCTATATCTATATAGATATTTAAGGGCAATATTATATATATATATATAAAAATGCAAAATCTGTGTATTATGCAAAAATCTCATTCTCGTGTTACGCAGCACCTTTGAGCTTCAGCAAGAACCAATGAGGTTCATTCATAAACGAAAGTCTTAAAGGTTTGCAACGTAAGAGTGAGTGAATAATGACATCGTTATAATTTTTTGGATGAATTAACCCTTTAACATTTCCTCTCATAATTAGGTTGAACCGAAAACACTTGCTGTGCTACAAACTTCTTCTCAACACAATTTTCAACCTGAGCGGCACTAATAATGCACATTAGCGGAAAAACACCTCGGTCAGCTCACCTTTCAGAGTAAAATCATTTCTTTTACACTCCAGAAGGGCCGTACAGCAGCTGCAAGCTAATCCTAGAGTAAAAGGCCGCAGGAGCATTGTGTCAGGAGTGAACATCTCTTGCCATGTCTAAATCACCAAAGACACGGAGGACAATTGAGCATTCAGATGGAGAGGGGACGAGAAATCCTAGACGCGGCTCAGACAGGTGTGAAGTAACCCAAGATTGAGAATAACCTGAAAAGTATACAAAAAAATAAGGGGCGTTAAAAAAAAAAAAGAGTATGCGGTAAGATATGAAGAAACAACTTTCGTAGCAGGAGGGAAAGTTCAAAGCACACCTGCCAGCACGTGCGTGAGGGATATGATCAATCATAAGACATCAAAGACGGTGCGGATGCCTGCGAGAGATGCTGCCAGACCGCAGAAGTGCTACTGGATTACAGGTTCATTATGCTCAGCATCACATCAAGACCATTAATGGTTTATAATTGAATCCAGGGGTGCTAAAATTAAGCTTGAGGTATAAATTGGATGTTAAAAACGCTAAAGATAATGGTTAAGAAGCAAATGTCTAGCAAAGCTACATTAACCAAAATAATTCTGGGTAATCCAGAGGAAACTCTAAAGGAAATGCTTTTTTTCCCTCTCTCTCCGTTTGATAAACGTAAGTGGGGAACGCATCTGGGCTGGGCTGTCCGCTTGCTCTCGAACTACATTCAATATTAGAAAACAACCACTTTAAATTTGCAACTTTTCAAGCATTTTACACACATTTTTGAGGTTAGAATGAGCAGTTCATGTTCGTGTCACACCATTTTTTTGGTGAACAATCTCATTGCTCCAAGTTTGCATGTTGGCCAAATATTGAATATGTGATTGCATATCAATATGAAAATAAAATAACATTTGTAGTATAAAATAAAATTCTCTTCTTATGATTATTACTATTAAATAAAAATAATAAATTTTATTTAATTTATTCTACAGTACAAATTGTAAAATTACAAAAATCTTTACGGCTGACTACATTTATTTTCAAACATTAAACCATTGTAATTTTATTTCGTTGTAAAACCGTTTTCTCTTTCATCTCAGTAAAAGTTTCGGAAGCTGCGTTCCCAAATACATGGAATGAAAACCCCAGGATATACACTCAATTAAATCAAAGCACTGCGATTCGATAGTCATTCACCTTCTTTTCATGTAATAATAAATGTATTTAAGAAGGGTTTTTGAGTCAAAAGAAAGAAAATAAAAATGCATGGGCCACAAGTTTGAGGTTTTATGAATAGAGTCTTTATAGCAAATCCTCCAGGAGAGCAAGTTTATACGCATCTACGAGGCTACAGCATTAGAGCTTTGGTAAACAAACGATTAAAAATGATTCGGAATCAAACAGATCGAATAAATAACCACAGTGATGCCTTGGTAAGCTCTAACAGTCATAAGCAACACAAATAAGTTCCACTATTCCAGTCCTTCATTCATCCACCCAATCACATCGCTCCGTCTCTCCCTCCGCTCCTCTCATTGGCTGCATTCGCATCCAGTCATTGGGCGGATTAAAGGCAGTGGTGCAGTTTTCTGTTACCCTAAACTGTACAAAAATAGACGCCTAGTGCTGCTTTGTCTAATTCGAAAACAAACAAGGAAACAAAATTAATAATAATACAACAGTCTTTCAATCGTTTCACTAATATATACAGAAGTTTTTGATCTCTAACCGGAAGGCTGAGTGCTTTATATCTTTGCGAATACGACAAACAAATAACTTTAATATATCTTAAGCTCTGACGTTCTGTTCGATCTAGATCTCTAAATACACATATATATCTGTATATATAAGTATACATATATATGTAAAGCAAACAGCCTGCAGAATTAACTTTCATTTGAGAGGCAACATTTGCAAGGACACGGCAAAACGTTTGTTCTTCAAGCACAGTGTAGTTCAATCCAACGTCTTTTTCTGTGGCAAGAGTCTTTTTGCCTGTGCTTTAAAAAAAAAAAAAACCCTGCAACAATAAAAGGCACGGAAAAAAGACGCTAAGCAAAAGACGGAAAAAGCAACCATGAACAGCCACAGAAAAATTCAAAACCTGGAAAAGATACAATCAGATGAGATGGTTGGGGGTGATTAAAGGTGCAGAACGATCGTTGGTGAGTGTCCGACGTAATTTGACTCCTCTGCGGATCATACTCAACATGTCCCCTCCGCTGCCGGGATTGGGAACGCGGTCGGTAAAGTCCACGCCTGGCTGGCCGGAATTGGGCTGCGTGCTTTCAATTGGCACGCTGGAATTGTGAGCTGGCGCGTTTTGAATCTGCTGCTGAATCTGAAGTTGCTGCAGCTGACACTGACGCTTGAGATTCTGCTGGAGCTCTTGATAATGCGGCTCGTATTGCTGTTGATGATTGTAATGGTGTTGATTATATTGCTGTTGATTGTGGTGTTGCAGCTGTTGTTGTTGATACTGCCTCTGCTGCTGTTGGTGCAGTGCATACTGCTGTTGCTTGCTCATTTGATAGATCGGCTCGGCGCTGCCCACTGGTGGCTGCCCAGGGAACATGGAATAGTATGGAGGCGGCATTGCACTCAGACTCTGAGTAGACGTACAGAGATTGTGTCTGATGTGAGCCAGATCAGAGCCAGGTAACCTGTTACTCTGAATCACCCCAGGAGGACCCATGGTCTCCTCGCTGCCGCTCAGGCCGGCGGTAGAAACGGACGCCTTCAGTGGCACCTAAAATTAGGACGAAAAGTTTAATAATTCTTTAAAACACTCAATATATCTCAGTACAGGGGTATAAAAAAACAACAACAAAACTACATATTTAAGATCGTAAACAAGCTCAAAATTGTACAGGATTCCAACTGGAATTATAACTTTAGAAGGAACTTCCTTAAGAATTGAATCAGACAATTCATAAAGGATTTGGTTGTTGTTTAATTCTTCCTGTACTACTGGATTAGAATTGCATTGCATTAGAATAATAAAATACTGGATATAGACAAAGTGCATTTATGTGATCAAATATACAGTAAAACTATAATACTAGTACTAATAATAGACTGTTTTCTATTGGAATATAAAACGTATCTTAGTCCTGTGATCAAAGCAGTATTTTCAGCATCAGTGTTCAGTGTCACATGATCCTTCACAAATCATTCTGATATGATTCTTACATTATCAATGTTGAAAATGGTTCTGCTGCTTAATGTTTTTTGTAAATGATTGTTTATGATTTTAATGGATAAATAGAAACTTAAGTAGAAAGCAGATATATTTTAACAGTACAAATGCCTTTTATATAGTCTTTTGATATATATTTATATAGTCAATTAGCTCTATCCTTGTTGAAGAGAAGTAATAGTAGTAATCTCTACAAGCAGGAAGAGGAAATTTATGCTGAAATCCTTTAAGAAAACTTCCAATCCTTTAGAATCAGTCACAAATGACAATGTTCCAGTAGGTCTCCAGTACATTCTTTAAGTTTGAATGGATGAATAACCTGTGGTGTGGAGATTGGTATAGGCACTCCTCCACTGATGGTTCCGCGGCGGATATTGGGCTTGCTGGAGGGTTTACGGCGGATCGTGGCTGTGTGGGGTCCTATGGGCTCCGGATCCATCAGCAGACTGACGGTAGACGCCGGTCTCTTGCTTATAAACATTTTGCGGTAATTGAGACTTAAGTCGCTGTTGCGAGGAATTGTGGAAGATTTATCAAAATCAGACTGGCTGTGGGCGTCCTCTCCTCCGTGCAGAGAGATGTAGTCGTAGTCTGAAAGAGAGGAGAGTCACACTGCGTCAATGTTGAATGATAGCACTTCTATAATGTTTAGAAGAAAAAACTAGTTCAATAAAAGTAATAGAAGCTGAAAATCACATATGCAGGGAATGACAGTGGAAGAAAACACAAAAGCTCTTCAGGTCTCAAAATTTGAAGTCAGAGCTTAACAATTAAGATGGTCCAATGGCGTGAGAGTATTTAGGGCCCGTCACATCAGGACAGGGCAGTGCCGTCACTAAATCTTACCTTTGCTGAGCTCTACATGTGTTTTTATGCCTTACAAACTTGCCTTACCTTCAATTTTAATTAGTAATTTCTTGAAGTGAAATTTCATATTTTTTCCTTCATATTATTGGCCTAAAACCCCTTAAGTGCACTAAACTTCATGCAGACAATATTTAGGGCTGTCAAACTACAAAAATTGATGACCTCCCATAAACAAAAGACACAAAAAAGCTCAGTTTGAAGGCATGTCTTTCAGTTGTACTCGAAAAACATGACATGGTGGATAACAGACTTGACAATTGATGAGATGCCGCATGTTGGATCTCATGGCTGCATACACTCAAATCTTACGCATAAAGATAACACTCTTTCAACAAAGACACGCCTGCAATATGACATGAGTTTCCTAAAATAAAGACATTTAATGTTCATTATTGGTATATGATCACAATGAGAATAATAAAGTCTATGCAATGACATTCAGAAACCTACCATATAGAGGAGGTTCTTTCTTTACCGCTGTAAAAGAACAATAAAGTACATTTAACATGTATACAAAGGGCCAAAAACACGCACTTTGGACAGCAATCCAAGTCTGTGATTTGTGCAAGCACAATAGATTTGGTCTGAAATTGGCGTATAAAGCACATTTAACGCCTACACAAACCACAAATCAGATTACTGTGTTGAAAAACGACGTAAAAGTGTCACAACATAAAGGGGGAAAATGCCATACAAAAACACAAAGGAGAAAAAGAAATCAGATTGAGCACTTTTATAATCTTTTATAAGTGAGTGCACTGAAGACTTGAAAGGAAAATTACAGAAGAAAAAAAAAATAAATGTGAAAGCTCATGCATGCGTGTGTACATGTACGCGCACTGACCATGCTGCGAGGGAATGGTGTCCTCTGAGCAGGACGGCGTAGTCGTCTGGGTGCTGTAACCGCTAGAACAGTGGAGTGAATCCCGGCTGGTCCGAGGAGCGTCTGAATTCAGCCCGCCTCCCAGAGTAAGAGCCAGCTGCTCCCTGGCTGACTGTGGCTACGGACACGAGCGAGAGCCAATCAGAGCGAGGATGTAGAATCAAAAGGTGTATAAAATGTACTTTTAGTTTAGAAAAGAAAAAACTGTGCACGTTTAGTGCATCACAAACGAGCCTGTACCTTGCCAGACGTGGACAGTGTCCTGCCTTTCTCCTCATACCCGCTGTAAGCTTTGTGTAGTGGTGGCATGGAGGTCCCGTTCTCTGTGCCAGGAGAGTTCTGGCCTTGATCCTAAACAAGGATATACTCCGTTAGTCCATGTCAAATTAGTACAGGTAAGAAAAGCAAACCACAATAACACAGTAGTCACAAGATAAAACAGATTTAGGGCGTTTTCACACCTGGCTTGCTTGGAGTGTTTGTTTCAGAAGCTCGTGGGTTTTCTTCCTTAGTTAAGTTCGTTTATAAGTAAATAAATAATATATATATATATATATATATATATATATATATATATATATATATACACACACACTAAAACAATCGCTCCGATTGCACGGATTGAGGTGAGAAAGAAGCCGACCCAACGGAGCAAAGAACCAAGCGGTATCATCAAGACTGCTCGACTCACTCTTGATGCACTATCAACATGGAAATAAATGTGATGTTATTTCCATCAAGAATTGCATCGATTTTTGGTCAAGATCTTGTGGTGACAATTCAAGAGTCAAGCACTCTGTAAAGTCTCTTCCAGCACATCCCAAAAGCTTTCAATGAATTTCAGAGGAGCCGATTCATGTGTGAAATTGATTCTTCACGTTCTTCAACCAGTCTTTCACAAAGTGAGCCTGACAACAAAAAGCTACACACTCCATCAATTAGGGTTAGAAGAACTGTTCATGCTAGAAACATAAAATCACTGGAATCCAATCATAGGCTCCAAACAATGACTGACTTTGGCCGGGCACTGTATAATTTTATCAGTTAAGAGTGGGAATGATGGCTACATTCGTACAAGTGTTTGTGCGTTTTTGACAGCTACAGATAAAGCCACAATAAGCCCATGAAACGAACACGTCAATCGTGACAGATGATGCAAAGGAACGTAAACAGGTGAACTTTGAACTCATGCCTTGTTAAAGTGAACTGAACCAAGAAGAAAATGCAACATTGTAACAAACTAAGTCCCGGTTTCTGAAACAAAGCAAAGCAAACAATCAGCAGGTATGAAAACACCCTTAAAGTCAACATAAAATGGTGTTAAAACCGATTTCAATATAAGAAAATAAAATTTAGGCTGGGACTTAATTGTGTCCATTAGGAATTGATTGGATTGTGAAAAGTGGGATTTCAGACCTGAATGCGAGTTTGCAGAGGACAGTGTTTTTCTCGGAGGCTCAAATCCATCATTGCAACCCAATGGCAAAGCTTCTTTATTTGCTATTATTGCAGATGCCTTTATTAATCAGCATTAAAATGCGTATTTACATATTTGACATTTTATAAAAGTCTACATTACAACTGTATCATAAAACTATTCCTATTTAGTATAAGTGTAACAATACACGGTTTGATATTCAACACTGACCTCAATACACCTTAAACAAAGTAGGGTCAACAGTTTGTCTCTATCAACAATACATATTTTTGTATTATGATTTATTGTGACTAAATAGCCATTGGTCAACATTAAACGTACACAGTCCTTTATTATTCCACGTTGACTTTAGGTTTGGTAAAAGTTCAGATGGGCCTATAAGAGTTTTGAAGCGGCATGCAGGTTTATAGTTGTAGATAAGTATACTGGTTAATGTGTTTGATTAAGAAATGGGGTCTCAAAATCCAAATGCTTGGATCTCCTTATGTTCATTTAAAAGGGCCTGCACTCTCTTCCATTTCACAATTTTCCATTTTATGGATATAGCAGACGCAATTACCCAAAGCGACTTCCATTGCGTTCTAGGAACACATCAACATTCTAATCAGCTCTTGCTTTCCCTGAGAATCAAACCCATGACCTTGGCGTTGCAAGCGCCACGCTCTACTCTTTGAGCTACAGGAAAGCCTTCACACAGACTCCACACATGCAAAATGACAAACACAAGAGTTACGCGTCCAGTAGTACATGCAACAATATTGAGTCCATTCACAGGTCACACACACACACAGCACTACACTGAGTCTATGCTCACAGTGCTCCTGTGCCGGAGGTGTGGGCCACGGTGGCCGGAGCGAGGGATTGTGGGAGAATTCCCCTCGCTGAGAGAGCGAGCGCCTTCCTCCCCTCCGACCTGGAGGAGAGGACTGCGTGAGCGCTGGGAGACGGAGGACTGGGACAAGAGAAAGATGAGATTAGAGCCAAACCCTCTTGGACTCGTGCACGAATTCCTTGGCCAAAAGAAATGCTTTTGGGTATTCCATTCAGTGCCTGATTAGAAATGATAAAATAATCACTTGTTGATCTATCTTTTAAATGCACATTAATCTAATGAAATAGATCACATAACATGGCTGCTGACGCTCAAATTTAGAGCACAAAACCATCGTTTTCATTTTTATGATTTTAGGCTATTTTATTTCCATATCTTCTTTCAGACCAGTGTGAAGAAAACATCTAAAATAGGGTCCACATTTAAGTATTTTATAACACTTTATATATTTGTTCTGTAGATTTCAAATTACACTGCAATATCTTTACAGGCTTCTTTCTCAAAGTGAGTTTTTCTGCAGTATTGAGCCAGAAATCTCCATACATCAAACTTTAGTGTTTTATTCCTGTCTATATTCAGAACATATTTATTCATTTTATTTCTAAAAACATGGTGATTTTTACATGGTGGCTGTTCATTCAAAATCCTCTCTGTAAAAACTTTGAACTCTAATATGTCAACAAAGTTAAACAATAAATTTGACTGCGGCATAATCAAATGTTCAGATTTCTGTTATGGAAATATGAAAATAAATGGCCTTTTAATTAGTTATTTGATTCATTTGTATTTTTAAACATATTTTTAACCCTATTCACCTGTGATGTCTTGCCCTAACCAAAATGTGAAAAAGAAATGTTAACTAAAGCTACACATAATAAAAGCAAACTTTATTACAATTTTGTGTTCTTAGAGTTTGAAACCTTATTAACCCATGCTGCTTTATAATTATTAACCTATGCTACTTTATAATTATATACCTTATTATTTATTACTAAGCATTTTATTTGTTAATATTTTTAACAACGTAACAATGAAACAATGAAAAAAGTCTCTTATTTCATTATACTGTAATACCCAGATAAACTACATTAAATCTTTCTACCTGCACTGAGGTACGGTTTAATTATGTGTATGTTTCCGAAATCAATTTGGTTGGGATTTTGAGGGGATTCGGATTATGCACCACAACGGCCTGTGATGATGTGATGATGCTTACAGTCGTATAGTTGCTTCTTTGGGCTGAATAAGGTTGTGTGTGCGTTTTGAGTGAATTATTATGTGGGTTTCATAGGGTTAGTACATCATAAATGGGCCAGGTAAGTTTTAGACCAATAGTTCTGTGGTGTGTTGATACCCGTGTTGGGTCTGGGGCCCGCAGGTGAAGCCCATCCACTGCACTGGAGATGGAGTCCAGAGACGGGACATGACGCACAGAGGTGTAGGTACTGTGAGAGACGGAAAGAGATGAGCACTCAATCTGCAATTGAACTTTTCCAATCAGTTTTAAAGGAGGCATAACATGGATTTTATCATATTCCATGAGGTTCACTCATCATGTTAATGTTATTTTATACCTTCATTCTGACTGATCTGTTTTTAAGGGGCAGATCCTTGTCAGAAAATAACCACTATTATGATTGGCTCACACGACAGCATTGGTGATTATACTGTGATCTATTAGCTTTAGACGTGCCATTCGCATCCAGTGCAGTTGTTAAGCGGCTGAGCGCCAGTGGGCGGAGCCTATGATGTGACGATGTATACCTATTCGTCAATGTCTTGCTCTGGAGACAGTCATATGCAAATGTATTTACGACATCACAGATCCTTCATTATTAAAACAAGCTGTTTTCAGAGCTTGATTAAATAAGCTGCGTTTATAATGAGGAGGACGCGTTACTCTATGAAACTTGCAGGATGATTAAATGGTACAAAGATTCTCATGTCATGACTCCTTTAAAGAAAAATAACATATGCAAAGTCACTATTAAAGCTGGTCACTATTGCAGGACGTCCCTTTCGGGGGTTTATTTTGTGAAAAATAAACAAGTATTACTCGGCTATTTAAATGAGTTAGTTAAAATAGTTATATCTTACTGTAAGAAGCTTAAAGGTTATTGCTAAGCAAATGCCATTATAATTTAAAACCAAAAAAACAATTGATCTAGCAATAAAAACACTACAATATTAACATAATACATTATCATTAAACACTTTTTGCATCAATGAACATTACTTCCTGACCCTGAACTCACCTGCTGATGCTGCTCTTGCGTGATAACGTGTTGCTAGGAGACGCGGGTGGAGTCTGATACGAGTAGCTGTAGTCAGAGCCTTTCAGATCAAGAATAACCTGCAGAAACAAAACAAGGTAAAGTCAGAGACATATGAAGTGGCAACATGTTGGCCTATTTAGAAGACATGTGGTACCTGTTCACTAGCAGGAGGCAGTGTGTTGGGATCAGCCGTCAGGTTGCCAAGATCTTCTAGAATTGTCTGTAAGTGGGTGACTTCCCCAAGCATGCCTATCTCTTCATCCTGACATTACCAAGAAAAAACAGTAAGACGACATTTAAGCAGAATTAAATACATAATAGTACACCTGCACAAATCTGTCAAGTTTCAACCCAAAATGAAAAGAAATCAAAATCTATTACAATCCATTTATAATGAAAATAAAGCCTGGTTTAGAAACATATGAACTATTTTTCACAGCTGTTCAGTAGGGGGCGCTATGACACATCTTCTAAAAGAATACAGAATCTCTGGATCAAAACGCAGGCGAAAGACAGCACATGTAAGCAGAAGCATATGTACAATAGCATGATTATCAACATTAAACAGCATATAAATAAAAACTGCCTAGCGTTACAATATGAACAGTTTGTAGGATATCACTGGGCAGGATGCAAAAACATTCAAATAAAACATTCGAAATAGAAAAATTCCAGATCAGTATACCATATATTGCCATTCAACCAAAACATAATTTATGGCCATATTGTCCAGCCCTACTATCACAATATTTAATAATCTTTCTTTGCATGTTAAAATGTGTGTCCCCGTACAAACAATATAGATCTTAAAAGAGGCATTTTCCTGCAATTTTTTTTTTTTACTAGAATCAGTTGAGAGACTCACCAGGACAGGTTTGAGCATCGTGACAAACGAGCAGAATCTTCCTCTTTCCTCGATAAGAGCTCGACACACAGCTCTCTTCTCCGTCTCCTCTAACACAGCATAGCGCGTGTTGACGTCCTGAAGAGCGCTGTCCAGCTGCATCCGCACCTCGTCTTTACCTACGCAAACACACACAAAAAGCACTTTTCTTTTTAACTGGATCTTGCCAAAGATAAAAAAATATAAAAAAATCAAGCATATGAAAGTCTTGGTCACAAAACAGGATAAGATGATATTAAATGATAATGCAACCAGTGTTGTTATCGCAAACTAAATTTAAACCCATCAAACATTTCATTAACTGAAATGAACCTGAAAAAAAATAAAACGCATATTATAAAAACCTTAAATAAATGGACATTTACAATCACATTAACAATTGAAATAAAAGTGAGTTGAAGTGCTAAAAGGATTAAAAATCGAGAAAGACAGAGCGACAAGAGGTCGCGATTGTGCTTCGCCATTAACGGAAACCGTTTTAATGAAAACATTGACCGTTACTCAACGAATAAACACAATAAACAACAATTACATAATTGTACACGGCAAATTAAATTATATGCGCATGCCTTACAAGATTTCAGAAGAATCTTTCTGACAATTGTAATACTGTACACATTTTGAGTTGAGCTTTCTTGTCCGTCAGCTGATCTGCTATTCGCTGTGGTAATAAAGATGAATGCAACTTTTAATCAGCTGGGGAAATTCCCAACTTTAAACAAATAGCCATTAAAATGTTTGGGATGTTTGAGTTGTAAGAATGCACAGGGAGACTTCAGATATGCAAACATGGACTCGTAATGTTTTCTCATTAAAATAGGACCATTTTCTATATTGAATCAATAGACTGTGAGGGAATACCAATACGGCGGAGAGGTGCCTTCACTTTTTATGATGTTATAAGCAATCCAGACTTTTATATAGAGCAGTGGTTAAAACCTGTCCTGGTCAAACACTAGGAGGCATTACAGGTTCTGCAGACACTTCATCCACCATGCAGATATTTGCTGCAATGCTAAAAGCTGTTCTTGGAGGCTCACTGTGCAGATTTCATTGGTTGTTTGCGTCCAGGCGTGACGACGGATCCGGGGACTCTGGAAATGTTACACAGGTGGACTGTATGGTGTGCATATGTCCATGTGCTTCATTTAAAGTCCAACAGCCACCGACATAGCTTTACAACAAAGCAGTGGTCAACCAGCACATATTACTTTTTTAATAACTAATATCGACTGATTCTACAAAGCAGGGTAGATGAAGTAATGCAGTATATATGTAATATAATCCAAATATAAATTTGACTGAATTCACTCAAACAATTCATGGTGCTTTAACTGTTCTGATGAAGCGCAATGGGAGAAATGCAAGGTTAATCACATTTCGAGGTCTGTTTACAGAGTTGGAGAGACCTCATGCCAGCACAAACCACATGAGGAGCTTTAAGCACATGACCTGAGCTTTTCCTCTCTTTGTCGTCTCTGACATGACAGGGATGAGCAATATCTCGACATTCAATCCTAATTTTATATTTTTTAGCAAAATTGTCAAATGGTGTTCAGCCTTACATGGTTAAAAATAAAGATTCTATTGGAAACTATGGTTCTAAACCATCAATGGAACCTTTTTTTTGCACAAAAGGTTGTTTAGATTTTCTTTGCACTAAGAAATACATGGTTCTTTTAAGAACTTCTTCACAGCAAGGCTCTTTGGAGACCCCAAAATGGCTCTTCTATTGGATCACTACAAAAACCTTATGTTTACGGACAATACACACGGCTACATTTTCAGCATTCCACTGACAGGAGAGCGTTCTGACAGCTGCGTGCAGGACGCAATAGCAAGGCATGTACAAGCACACATCTCTGACCTCATCACCCCCATTGCTAACAATAACCTCAGGTGTCCTTTGTGACACCCGATCTCCTGTACACCACGCAGGAAGCAAGACAGATGTGGGTTTTTTTATCACAGGCTAAAAGTTTCTTCTTCAGAATTACTTCAGACATGTTAATAATAATGTTTGCTTACATTAGATGAGGAGACATTCATTAAGATCACATGACTTGGCGAATACTACTTCATCTCAGTGATCCCCTATTTGGACAATTCTGGTTGAACTAAAACTAATATTAAATCACTGATGACAAATACACCTGAGAACAAAACATTTCAACAACTTGAGCATTAACATTTAAAGAACACCTTGAGTCTAAGCTGTACTTTTAAACAGAAAATGGATGAGATCCATCAAATAACAGATCAAGAAATGTTGCTCAAGCAACACAGTAATTCTAAACAACCCCTGCAAATCCGTTTATGTGCTGCGTATGCATTTTTGCGATTTAAGCAATTCTTGTCAGTGTTGTGAAACTCAATTAAGTCCTTTGACCTGGTGCTTGAGTGCATTGACCTTACGCTGGACTGTGACTGCGTGTCTGTTTAGATGTTTACACCTTCAAACACAGCCTAAAGTGAAGTGAAGCCTAAAATGATCCCAGGTTGGGTAGGACGGCTTAAGGCGGGGGTCACTGAAGTGCAAAGGTCAGAAGGTCTGTTGATAAATCCCAGGGCCTATCTGCAATACAAAATGCCTTAGGAAACATACAGCTCAATTTGAAATATGTTACAGGAGCCAGTTTCCTTAAATGCGAAGGAGCAAACGATGTGAAATAAACTGACTTGGCCAGTAAGCAACCCCTCAAAACGCTATAAAGATATAAAGTAGAACCGGAAGTGGAATGACCCATGCGCATTTTAGAAAAGTAGCAAAGATCTGGTTTTTGGTTTGAGCTTGTTAAACACATAAAACTAAATGAACCTCATTTACAGAAACAGAAAAGGGAGGTGAGGGTAAAATAACCCAGAGCCATTTGGACAAAGGTGTGTGAGCCAGAGACAGTCCCTCAGGTCTAGAAATCCCGAGCGGCTCGAAGCTATGATGTCATTCGCAGACACCTTTTCTCCATAAACACATACAGGCAGGTGTGCAGGTTTTCTAAGAGAAGTAGGTCAAAGGAACCTTGATAATAATGAGGATGATGATGGTTAGTCACGAATACAATGTAGTTTTGCCTTCTGAGTGAAGGCTGAAGCCCCCATTACACTGAAGAACGAACTGATACAATTTCCTTTCAAACAAATAAAAGCCAAAGCAAAGTCCGTTTGGAGTTAGCTTTGAGATTTTGAAACAGCTTGCCAAAGCGACCTTTCCAGAAAAGTTTGCTACAGCTGGTAAGCATCTTTGCACTACCATTGGCCCGAGCTAGCTAGAGCTCTAACTACGCTTATAAAAGAATGCTTGCCATTTTCTCAATTTTGTTATTGAGAGGAAAGCACGCAGCATGTATTTCCAAACTCATCTGTCGCTCTGAACAGTATAATCAATGGCCACGCTTTTCGAACTTCATTTTATCCCAAAAACAAAGAACTTCGCCATGAGTATAACAGGGAAAAGATATGCAAAAACAAAGAAATGAATTATCAATGTATTACCTAAAACAAATGCAATTGAATACATTTTACAATTTGTAGTTAATTCAAACAGAGAGCGAGAGAGCAGAAAATCCAGAGCTCTGGATCTTCAAACCGTCTCAAACACAGCGGCAACAGCATTGGAATACTAATGTGCATGAGTTTTAATCATTCAGATCCCATGCTCCTTTTCCTCACGATCTTCACACAGACGCGCCAATTCTTCTGCCCCATAGACCTCTGAGTAACACAAATGTAAGTTATAAAGATGAATGTGCACTCTGAGACGCATCACAGGTCTAGACGGCATATTTATTCTCATTTTCTCACCATCTGTGTGAGTTACAGCAGTAAATCAAACAGCGCAGCGATGGCTTTATGGGTGTGCTGTGGTGATATAAAAGCACTAGCCTCTGAATCACTTATGCTAACGCTAGATTCAGCCCCAATCTTATGATTCAGACTGTCTCAAGACAAGGCTGTGTTTTCCTCGTACTGCTGCAGCTGACTAACATCACAGTGAAGACTCTCTTAGAGGGAGCAGGCATGTGATCAACGGAAGGCAGAAAAGAAAATCTGACCACGCCCTGCAGGGAGACCTTATCGCTTCTCTTTGCTGACAACAACACGAATCTCATGACGAATGTTGCGTTCCCAAATGCAAATTATATACGACTCAAACACACAGCATTTACTGTGAATCGAAACTGAAAACACAGTGGTGTTACAGTACTCAGAAACGTGCAGTGCGTTAGACTAAATATATACACCATCATGTATTGTCAAGAATCATAAAAAAACGGGCAATTGTCGAGTAACCGTTTCAAAGCCGATTTTTACTCTCATTTGTCACTTGCGAAGATGCTAATATAGTGTCCCACAGATGGCAGCGCGTTAGAAGCAACCCATCCATGAAATAAATGTATTAGAAAACATAGGCGTAATTTGCAAGTGGGACATGTCCCCACCACCTTTTGCCAGGGTCAATATTGTCCCCACCACTTCACTTAAACATCTCACTGCACTGATCTACCTAATGCAAATAAAACCGATCCAGTTGATGTTCGTTTGTGGTAAATGATAAGCGATGTTGCGCTGGAAATCATGCTGAGTGTTCGTTGCCACTGATATCAGTTGAGGAACCTTCTCTTGTGGCGCGGTGAATTACAAAACGAAATGTACACAAACGTGTCCCTGCTCTTGACGTACAATCAAAGAAAATAAAGGCTACAGGACGGAGGATTAGAACATGGAACCTTTGACATGATTAAAATGTTCTGCCACCAGACCATCACGGAATATGAATACTGACTGTAGATCTAGGTTAGTCATTGAATTAAGTAAATGAAACTAAGCTACTAGTTAGCTGGAAACAAAACTATGCATGGTTGAAAATGCAAATTGCATATTGATCAAATCAAACCAAGGATACACAGTCTTCCAAAGAACTACAGTGGAATCCGGTTATGTCGACGGCCTCGGGGGTTGCAAAAAAGCATTGAGATAACCGATGATCGAGATAACCAACAGCCAATATGGCGATTTATTTGATGAAGCGATCGGCAGTTATAAAAATGTACATACACTGTATATGTTTGCTAACAACAAAAGGCATATGTGCACCAACTAACAGCAGAGATTTACCAGTATACAATAAAAAAACACCTTCCATTCTCCATACAAACCTTTAATTATATTCTCCAACATTGCAAACACAATTTTGCTCACAGCATAAACAGACACACAAACACATGCACTCATAACAGTCATTTCGCTCGGACACAGTTCTGAATAGTATTGCACACGCGGTTACTATGGTTTCTTTACAAACTCTAAAATGCTTTGTTGCTTTTTGTCTTTAACGGTCTGCTTGAAAACAAATGCTTCTATCAGTAACGACGTCTTTGTCGATGTCAATGTAATCTGGGAATTCCTGGACAATGATGCTAACTCCTGCACCTCCTCTTCCAAGACAGCATCTGCAAGGCTTGATTTTTCCGCCACTTCTGCGGCTGTGCGGCACTGTGAGTGAAGCGTCACTGACAGAGCGACCATATGGACCGCGATCCACGTGCAACGCAAACTCTGCACAGTGAACTAGATACAATCATAACCATGAGATAACCATGTGAAGTGGCGAATTTGTCCCTCTTTTGTGCTCGAGATATCAGGGTTCGGCGACATAAAAGAATCGACATAACCGATAAGAAAAATGCTAAGACAAATAGGGAGTTTGGCGGTTCCACTTCAAAAACGTCGACATAACAGGGTTGGCGAGTTAACCGAGGTCGAGATAAGTGAACTCCACTGTACTAATAAATTGGAAGAAAATATCTTAAAATCTTGCTTTTTAGTTTTCAAAATCAGTGACTGTTAAACCAAAAGACACTGGATCAAAAGGTCATATTACTCCTAAGTACAAGACGAGACAGATTGTGAAGCCGCAGCAGCATTTGAAAGGGAGTGTATGACCACAGGGTGTTTTCCCAATGTTGGGAAAGATGACAAGCCAAATGGAAGGAAGGATGGGGGATCTCTTTCCTCTCAGAGTTTGTGTGGCCTTGAGCTATTCTAATGTTCTGTTAAAAAAAAAAAAAAAAACTAATTTCCTCAATACAAGCTATTCTAATGACAATGTTCTGTCAAAAAAAAGGCTAATTTCCTCAAAATAGAGAAAAGGGCATGGAATCACCTTTTAACGACCTACTATTTTGTAAAAAAAAAAAAAAACAAGCACTAAAAAAACCACAGAAAAAGTCTTGGGTTTTCAAACTAGTAGATCAAGAATTGACTGGATGACGGTTGTGGTTTTCTATTGGTGGATATTTTCTATAAGAGATATTTTGATTTAGGATTAGGAAGTGCACATGAATCTTCAAATTTAGTTTTTTTATTTACTTAAATGACTAAAAGAAGAAGAAACATTATCATCATTAATGTTGAAAACAGTGGTACTGCTTAAATTTTTGTGTGGAATTCATGATTCATTTTTCTGAATTCTTTGATGAATAGGAATGCATTTAAGAAAAATATTTCTATCACTTTTGATCAATTGAATCCATCATTGCTGAATACTAGTAGAATCTTACTGATCCCAAACATAGCGTACACGCATATCTATTTTGTCGTTTTATGGTTTATAGGAGCACACCGAAAACCGATGTTTTAAAAGCCACTTTTTTCACATCCTCCGGAAACGTTGAATAAGCGCTTGCGTGCGGGTGGATGCAGAATATAGAGCAGCGGGCGTTTTGACCCCTCCAACAGACCAGAGCAGAAGTGAACAGTTGAGTCTCTTACTGCTGCCCACACACAGCTGAAGCAGACGACACCCACCATAATGACAGAACACAACTTTCTCGCCGCCTTTATTCCATGCATTCAATGCATCATGGCTCCTCCACCATTCCACCACTCAAAATTATGCCAACAGTATTCAAATGCTATTCAACGTCTCTGTTAACTATTTAACACACAAAGCTGAACTCACAAAACCACACTAAAATCAAAGAAAGTAATTACATTTCATAAAAAGAACATTTTAATGCAGCATAAAGTTGAAGAAAGATTGTCAATTTTTAACTTTCACTTTCTGTAAAGTTGTTTGAGACTTTTCCACCAGCATAACTCAAAGTTTGCACATTGCTTTTGTGATGGTTGATCACGGTTCCAAAATTGCGACATGAGATTTTTCTTCCTCTTTGCTTGCCAACGATTCACATTTTGCATTTCCAGTGATAATAAAAAGCTAATAATTAAGTAATTGCAATTATCACTTTTAACTAACATTACTAAAGACGAATAATATAACAAATGTATTGCTTTTGTTAACAAATGAGACCTTATTGTAAAGTGTTAAAAAAAATCTAAGCAATAAAGATTAAAAATTAAAATTCAATTTAATATAAAAAAACCTATGAGAGTATTTAACTAATATTAATACTGATCTATTTATTTTTTGTAATTCTTGCAATTTTTATTTACATCAGCAAAGACAGTAAAAGGCATATATTAATACAATTTAGTACAAGCTTCGTTGCCCTTATGCAAAATATAAATGTTTTTTACTTTTGATTTTGGGGTGAATAATGACCTGGACGTTTTATAGTTTAGGTTCTCCAATTTGGATGTGTGCTAAAACCATATCCTTATCATTCTGTCACTTTATTTGGTTAACTCTTGGCTAGATCTAGTTTTTTGTCAAGCTGTTAAAATAAACCCTCAACACTATGCACTTTGACCAGGGGCAAGATCACCAAGGTTAATGCCATGACAACACAGGGTGTGGTGCCAACAGAAGTCATGGGCATGTCCTATTGTGTTTAGACAAGGAGATCTGAGGCAGTAATTTGAGAGTGTGTGTGTTTGTGTAACAAGACAACAGGACTTCATATGTTGTAACTCACAGAACATTATTAAGACATTATTTACCCAAGGCTTTCACCCTCGGTGACTTTCGTTCAATGATTTCCCAAGCAGTCAGACCTTACCTTTTTTAACTTTCTTCTGCAGTTTAATAGTGTCTGAAGATTTTTTCTTGATATCTGCACGTGCCTTCTTGTATTCTATAAACAACAACAGCCAGGAAAAGAAGAACATTAGCATCTTCAGCGAAAAACAAAGGACAAAAGTTAATTAAGGTAGTTCTTCAAATCTTAAATATGAGCAACCATAACTCTGCCTTCCTGATGAGAATAAATTATTCAGACTGATGTCAAACGAAACGACCCCTTAGCAACCCCAGACAGCGTGCTGGAGACTGCGTGGGTGTAGCCGCGCGTTTACTGGCGAGTTGCAAGGCAACTGATTGAACGCCTATTTTAAATGACATAATGGATTGTTCTTATGAATAAATTATCCATTATGAGCTGTAATATAACTCTGAGGGACTCCCACAGAGTTAAGAGCCATTTAATAATTAACAGTGTGCAGCTAATAGGACGGTTTTTCCGACACTGATGGTCTTAAAGAGGTGGTGATACTTGTTTATTTTTTGCTAGGGCTAAGTATTGACAAATTGTATGATTCGATTATGATATGATCAGTACATGGCACATTTTCTCAATGAAAAAAATCTGAACTAATGCTGTAAATCTGTACAGGGAGTCAGTTGGTTCTGAGCTAGATTACCATAATATTAAAGTTTAATATGAACTGATTTCTATACAAACACTTAAGTTACACAAAAGTCTACTTTTGTGTAACAGCTTGTAAATGTTGCATTTACCATGAATGTAAATCGCCATTCAGTGACTTTTAGCTAGGTGTAAATAAACTCTAGAGATGAGCATGGTTTTCTTTACATTTCTACTCCAATTGGTTCATGAAACATAACATTTAAATTGTGGATTTTTAGCAAAATGCTCTTCTCTAGAGTTCAATTTCCCACCTAGCTAAAAGTCACTGAATGGTGATTTACATTTATGGTAAATGCAACAATTACAAGCTGTTTTACTGACGTCTTTAAAGATGAAACTGCCTTAGCAATTGCATGAGATATATGGATTTCGGTATAACCTTCTGATGTTCATTCATGTTTATTTCAGGCTGTAACATAGTAAAGAGGAACAGAAGAAACGCTTTGCTTTGCTCAGGTGGCAACTGCGATCTTTCATGAAAGAGTGTGAAATCTGAGCCTTCGTTGTATATCAAAATTAAAAAGGCACAAAGCTTATTGAGATGTATTAAATGTAAGGCATGCCATCATGTTTTGTTCATTCATCAACTGTAAACTATAGTCTTAAAAAGATAGTTCACCCAAAAATGAAAATTCTGTCATAGTTTTCTCACACCATAAGTCTTTGGTAAATCTTCTTAAAATTCATATGGATTTATTTTTACAAGGCATATATGAACTTTTTGGATCGAAGTTTTTAAGCAAATATTTATGGATTGGAATGACATGATGGTGAGTAAATAATGACAGAATTTGTATAACTATCCCTTTTAGACTTTCATAGTATAATGAACCATTATCTCATAATATATATAAAAACTAGATTCTTTAAGTAACAAAAATTAAATTGTATGTGTACATTGTTTATATGTGAAGTCTGAACATGATGTATGAAACCGGATATTCTTCTAGGTCATATTTTTTTAATTCTGCTTTCATTTATCAACTTTTTGTGTTGAGGTAAACTCTTCTTCTTCCTTTAAATTCAACCCTACTTAGCTTGAAACACTAAGTAGGGATTAAAATGATACTTTACCTCCAGCCAACTTTTTACACACAAACCTTAAATACTAAACCTGTTGAATTCTGATTTTATCACAGAGTGAAGGAGGACGATACCTTTGGCATGGTCTTTATCTAGCTGACTGGCAACCTTTTTCCACTCTTCAATTTTCAGTTCCAGAGGAGTGATCAAGTTATCCATGAGAGCCCTACACACACACACACACACACACACACACACACACACACACACACACACACACACACACACACACACACACACACACACACACACAGGTTAAAGTTGTCTATACATATAATCAGATTTTTTTAATACAAATAAAGATTTTTATGCTGTCCATAAAGGTAATGAATTGTATAATACATAATTGTCAATAGCGATTTAACCAATCAGTTTATGAAAAACAAAGCAGAAGTAAATCGTCATACGTGGTGAACAGCTTGAGCTTGTTCTCAATGCTTCTGTGTCTCATACACATCCTGGTCAAAGCTGATCCGATCTCTTTCGTTGCTCCTGGAGGGAAAAAAAGAGAAAGGAAATTAATATCAATGTCCTTAATCTCACAATCTTCCATTCTGAGCTCCATCAGAAGCTGCAAAATGCCAAGAGGAAAAACACGTTGCTTAAGCGTTCGGAAAGTACAGTTTCATCACATTGTTCTCTCCTTTCTTCTATTTAATCCTTTGTTCCCCTCACTCTTTCTGTAATAAATGGCTGAATGTGCTTCATTTTGTAACATGTCTCAGACAGCTTGCAACAGAACACATCTTATCTTTCAAAGGAATGTATGGTTCAAACAAACTAATGCAGATTTCTCACTGATACGGTTAAATGGACACATTTGCCAAACAAACTTCCACATTCATATTTACATCACATTTATGCAGACGTTTTTAACCAAAGCGACTGATATAGCATTCAAGATTCACATTGACATTCTAACCAATTCTTGCTTTCCCTGGGAATCGAACCCATGACTTTGGCGTTGCAAGTGCTGTTTAGCAACAGGATGGCACCATATGACTTACTTTGACCCAACTGATTCCCTGATAAGATCTGACTGAAAATAATTATTTGACATGGTGAACGAGTCATATAAACTTGAAATCAACTTGAAATCAACAGTTGCAATTTACTGTAACTGCATAGGGAAAAAGCATGGAAAAAGGTCAGTCCTGTTGGTTTGGAATGACATGAAGGTGAGTAAATAACGGCAGAAATATCATTCCAATGAGGTGGATAATTACGTTACTGTGCTCAGGATCTATAAAAGAGGCACTTGAAGCATATTTGGCCTTGTTTCTTTAAGCACAGGCTTTGTACCTGCATCAGGGCATTCTGACCCAGAAGACGGGAGTTGCATTTCCTCTATAAATACAAAACGAGCTCAACAATTCATTTAAAGAATGAAAATGGGAGCTGGGAACTACTCTTCATTCTGTACAGTTAATGTATATATTATATATCACATAATATATACACTAATGTTAAAAATCAGTAAAATATTGTTTGAAATAAATTAATATTTATTCATTAAATTGATCAAAAGTGACAGTAAATATAGTTACAAATGCTTTCGATTCATCACCTTTTCCACAAAATACTACGCAATGAATTACGCAAAAAGTTTCTCGAGCAGCAAATTATCATATTACAGTGGAGTCGACTTATCTCGACTCACGGTTAACTTGCCAAACTCCCTATTTGTCTCAGCATTTTCTTTTCGGTAATATCGATTCCTTAATGTCGCCGAACACTAATATCTCGAGCACAAAAGAGGGACAAATTCACCACTTCACATGGTTATCTTGTGTCTCATGAGCGCACCTAGTTCACTGCGCATGCGCCGAGTTTGCGTTGCACGTCGCTCTGTCAGTGACGCTTCTCTCTCAGCGCCGCGCACGTCGCTCTGAAGTGAAAGCACATATCGTTCTTACGCGCTGAGCAGAACAAAACAAACAGAACAAAAGCAGGTGTGTGTGTTTATCTAAGCCTCAAACTTTGTTCTAACGCGCGCTCTGCTCAGCGCCACTGCGAATTGAAGAACCCGGTTGTTAAAAGACGGGACGAAGCCGCATTAGACAGGCAGAACGCAAGAAAGTATGCAATCTAGTACAGCGTGATGACCTCACGAATACTGTATGACTGTTTACGCTGTGAGCGAAAATGTGTTTGCAATGTTGGAGAATATAATTAAAGGTTTGTATGGAGAATGGAAGGTGTTTTTTATTGTATACTGGTAAATCTCTGCTGTTAGTTGGTGCACATATGCCTTTTGTTGTTAGCAAACATATACAGTGTATGTACATTTTTATAGCATGCCGATCGCTTCATCAAACAAATCGCCATATTGGCTGTTGGTTTTCGCGGTCAGGTCAGGTCAGCATCACTGCACCAAACCCTACAGCATGCAGAGAGAGCGCTCACACAACCCCTCTCCACAGACACGGTGCCAGAAAGAAAAACAGCTCTTCCACGCCCCCTCAAGCTTATGCACTCATTATCTTTGCTTAGTAACAACTCCAGACTAGATCGCTCCCATTATGACCAACAAAGCTGTTTACACTGGAAACTTCTTCATCTACCTAAATCTAATTTATTTAGCAATACAATCTGTGAAGCGATTGCTATGATTCATTTGCCTTTCCAACGATTCTCTTTCTAGGTAAGGAAAACGATGGAAAAACACAATCTCTCATAATCAGTAAAGGAGCCCATTTTAGGGCCACACACACACTGCTGGACTTTGTTTGACTTTTTCCAATCTAAAGTCAGATAAGGAAAACAAAAAAGATGCTACATTTTCCGGCTAACACTTGTATAGCTGACAAGCAAAAAAAGAAAAAAAACGATATTCAATCCCTGATCTATTCACTTGATAACAGCTGTGGTAAACACCTGGGAAAGGTGTAGACTAGACTGTCTATTAGCCAAAATGATAAATTACTCTCTGAACAATTCTGATTACAATACCTGATAAGCTTACGCAAAAGATTACGCATTACATCGCAATAATGCATTCCATTAACCCGCCCACCCATAAACATAAAAGGTCACATTATCTGATGAGACGGAAACTCAGATTCCATAATTGCTATTGCAATCCTCTACCCTATGAGTCACAGTGACTGAAATATTAAAATAAATTAAGACAGCCTCAGTGCTGCCATTAACCATCTAATCCGATATGCGTTAAAACGGGCTGCCAACCGTCTTTCAACAGGATGTAGTTGACGCAGTATGCAAATCAACGCCAAACACTTTCTCTTATTGGCTGTAAAAACCATTCATCTGCCGTAACATTCACTTCCTTGTTTTCATTCTCTCAATCACTACCAAATATTTAATTAAAACAAAAGCGTAAAAGAGCACAACTGTGCCTGCATTCACATCGACTCATTGGCTTTGAAAGTGGATCCAGATCTCCTCTTCACTCACAATAATATTAACAGTAATCTATGTCACTCCTAATTTAACGCAAAATACTAACTTAAGGAGACGAGGTTAGCAGGTCACGTGACACACAGCCACACGCAGGTATTTGTTTGTGTTTAGATACATTAGTTTAGAAGCGGGAGCTATCAGTTGTATTTTTGGTTTTAGTTAGCGAAGTTAGTCGGTGTTGCGCTGAAGATTTGTTTTGTTTCCTTTTTAGATCAGAGATCTTTTTGGGTTGTAGTTAGCAGATGTTTTGTTCCATTTATTTCTTTGCTTTTACTCCGCTCATTGTCTCCCATATTCCTTTTGATGTTTAATGTCTGTAAATGTTGTTTCTTCATCAATTATATCACTACATGTTTTTGGTGGTTGTAAATTGGTGTAATCTTCAATACAAAAAATATTTTAGATTTCATTTTGACTCCGATTCATTCAACACTCCATAAAGTAGCAGGCAGACGTTCTTACATATTTCGGAATAGCGAAATCTTACTTTACTTATATTTTCCTTTTCTCTATTTCTGTGTTACATCCCTAAAATACCTAGACTTACACCTATTAGGGGTCATAACAACATGCCTAATGAAAGTTAAAAGTCAAAAAATTTGAGAACCTACATGAATATATCGTCCATTCAAATTAATTACATTACTACTACTCAACTCTATAACAGAAGTCAGCTGTTCTCACACTGTCCTCTTTTTTCCATTGAAGTTCTTCATAAAACTATAACTCTGTCACTGTACTTCCTGGTAAGTGTTTCCCCTTCTATAGCCGAGGGCAACAAATGTGTGATCTCTAAAATGTGTCTGTTCCTTCAGCTAGACATGCCACATCATGCACCTCACTGGTCTTTCTGTTGCGGTGAGCAAGAGGCAGTAACTGGTCTACGCTGATGTTTTGAAGTCAGTTCATTGGGATGGGGAGGTGGGACGTCACACCCTGACGCCTCGGGCTGATGTTCAGCGAGTCGCATTACTGTCATGACATTTCACACGCAAAATCTCAACACATTATCTGCTGGGGGGTTGGGTTGAGTTGAGTCAGATGTCTCTGATGTCAATCAATTTGTGTCGAATAAAGGCAGTTCAGAAGAGACAAACATTTTAAGACCAGTTCTCTAACTCTATAATTACAGGTGTTTGAGTATATAGTCCTTTTAAGGTTAGGCAGACGGCCAAAACAATTGTTACCAATTCAAAAACAGTATGAAATTTGTTTTTCTATTATTTAATTACTCGTAGGAGTAACAGATCAAACTGATTCTGCAGCATTCTGTATATTCTTGGGATAAAACTTTGCCTCCTTGCCAATTTTCCAGCCACTTTAAAAGCAACTGTTATGCTTCGTGGAAACCACAATAGGGAGCATTCAATTAATTTAACTGCTCGTTACTGTCTGAATCTTTTGTGGCCATGTACTCAAAACATTACCAAACAATCGCATACCACTTTTTAACCAGTTAGCGATTAGCGCTTGCTTGTAGGCTCGACTCGAATGGTTTCCAAATCCTGTCTTTTACCCATAATTTGCAGTTCTCTCTCTACTGTGAAACAAATCTGGGGGTAAAACGAGGGCAATAAGGGTAGCTTATTTAGCCGCTGAGAGCCAGATATACACCAAATTTGACTTTAAACTTTGTACTAACAAGGCCTTGTTGATATTAAAATCATGCATTACCACAATTAAAATAAAGTATTAATAAAAGAAGCCTAATACCTACAAGTCAATTCAGCAGCTTTACAATGGTATCAGATAATGCAGAGAGAGAGAGAGAGACACACACACACCACTGTATTGGAAGATTACCAGTTCATATACCATGTGGTATTGCCATCAGACAATGCATTATAATGATATTTTTGGATAAAGATGTGGCTAAAAAGACCAATGGAAAAAAAAAACATGCACAAATCAAATACAAATCTAGTCTTTTTGAAACCATATTAAAACATTCAAGCACTCAGATCTGCGCGTCTAACACAAAAAGGTTCTTTACTGTTCTAGCCAATATGATGTATGATTCCCATTAAACCTCTTAATCACACAAAGACAGTCTTTATCACTGACAGAGACGTTTCCGACAGCACTCAAATACTTTCCACTGGCTCGTGCTGTTAGAAAAGAGTTCATAAAGCCAACATAAAGCCAAGCCTTTGCACACAACCTCAAAAGAACAACACGCTCAGTAACGCACACCTAGCTGGCGGCCTCATCACCTTAAACGGTCAAAATCGTGTTTGCTCAAGAGCAATAAACTTTTCCACGTTTTCGTCAATGGAAAAGCTTTTGCTTAGCCACAATTTAATTCCCCTGCACGTAAACTGGCCGTATGAAGAGAGCTAAAGAGGACAGAAAGCGCATTGGGCCAGCATTCGTTGCGTTCCGTTTCAATCTCAGATTCTCTTATTGAGTTTTCTGACCGCGGGTCAGTCACAATATATTCATTCAGATAGAGAGAGAGCGAGGCCTGAAGAATGAAACCTTAGTTAACCAGCACTCACTGCTGTCTGTGATATGATGCTTAAAAGAGGCCACTCTGTGGACAAAGACGACTATTCAGACAGACACAGCGCACCTTGATCACACTCACACATTCAAAACGACATGTGCACACTACAGATGGCTAAGGTTCTGGTAGTTTAATAATGCACTTTAAATAAAACAAATGTGTTCAGCATATTCCTGTAGCATAATAATGAAAAAAAAAGGAACTCTTGTGGTGCAAGACACTGAATAAAAGCATCAACTTCTATTTGTAACAGAATGTTTTTTCCCATTTGATGTTCGGGTACAGAGTAGACCAGTGGTCCCCAACCTTTTTTGTGCCGCGGACCGGTAAACGCGTGTTAATTTTGCCGCGGACCGGTGGCCGCTCGAGATTGTTGCGAGCGAGATGGATGATGGGTCCGCGCGAGATTAAACACACCTCCTCACCGTCAAAGCAGCAGCGTCACAGCCGCTCACGGACCGGTCCGCGGCCCGGTAACATTTCATCCACGGACCGGTCCGCGAAATCATTCCGCGGGCCGGTACAAGTTTGTCCGCGGAACGGGGGTTGGGAACCACTGGAGTAGACTATTATAGAGAATAGGAATACACAAGATATTGGCCAATAAATGCTCATTTCCAATGTTATTGTTATGGATCCAATAAGAAAATTAGGCCGAAAGATTAAAGCTGATAAATGCATTACTTTCATTCAGCTCGACACACTCCAGATGGGCTCTGGAGTTTTGCATTGCTTGATATGATTGGATTCACTTCAAAAAGTTAGATAGTTAAGTGCAACATGTGCAGTGAAAATCGGTTTACAGATAAAATTATAATGAGCAGACAACTGTAATGGACTGTTGTGAATTCTTTGTGTTTAAGCGTATTGTTGCGGAAAGAGCACAGACCAGCAGAGTACAGTTTGCTTGTCATTTTGTGCAGATATAGTCGTAACTTTACGTTTATTTAGCATAAATCTCTCACATAGGATGTGTTTGGTTGAGTTAATTAACGATACAGTTAAGTACAGTAATACCGTGAGATATGAGCATAACCTGTTCCAGGATGGAGCTCGTAACTCAAATTGCTTGCATCTCAAATCATGTTTTCCAATAAGAAATAATAGGGAAAAACTGTATTCGTTCCAGATCCGTAACAATGGAAAAAAAAACATGTTTTTAATTGGTATAGAGACATACACGCACAATGAGGTTTTAATGAAAGTTTTTAGCTTCGTGAGAGACAGTAGCGGCATGTGCTTCCTTTAGTTTCAAATCTTCATAGATTAAGCTAGCCTTCTCGCGGATGAACGTCTCGGTGATGATATCTCCTGACATCTGCTTCTCCTTTATCCACAACAACAGAAGCCTCTCAATCTTATACTTTATATTCAAACGCAACTTCGATATAATTGTCACGCTCTTGGAAGGATTTCTGTTCATGGTAACATCTTTCTGCTTTAGGACGCTGCATATCATGGATGTACTGCGTTCATACATCTCTCACGCGAACACCATGCTCATATTTACCGACAATTTCACGCTTTATTTCCATAGTCATCATGCGTTTCTTCTTCTCACCACCATTCACTTTCTTAGAACTCATCGCTATTATGAAGAATAATGCACAAAATAGAGAGAAAAAATCACCTACTCGCGGGAGATGCGTACGGAAGTCAGGTCAGCAAACACGTGCAGTGAACGAGCGTCGGCGTCTGTAAGCGTGCTCATATCTCAAATATTTACTCGTATCTCAAAGCAAAAAATCTGCTCGGAGGCTTGCTCGTATCTCAGAATACTTGTATGTCGGGACGCTTATATCTCAAGGTTTACTGTAATTCATTGCAATGGTGATCTTTAGAGTGCGCGCTCAAACAGCAATGTAAAACATTAATAACGATGATCGGGGCTGCCATAAACATATTATAATTGTATATGCTACTGTAATAAAATATTGTGAAATCTCTGGGTTGAGCTGCTGTGTTAATGGGAAGAGCCCCTCCACAACATTGATTTCACATTCGGATTACACAGCTGTGTGTGATTTTGTGCAAATATAAATAGTATAAATTAATGGATTTCTCCCATATAGGATTGAGTTATTTTGCCTTTAGTTTACAGTTGTTCAGTCGGAGCTCAAACAGCAACGGTGTTCTTTAAAAAGATAAAATTAAAGAGGTTTACGATCACTGTGATATTAAAAATGTTTAATATTTTTTTCAAAAATACTGATGCATTATTTATTAACAACTAGCACTTTTATTGTTCTCATATTAAATTCATAAAAATTTTAAAATTTTATAAATAATAAAAGCAGAATATGAAATTAATGGTTTGATGGAAATCAGTTCCTTATTATCTATGCAGCATTTTGTTTCTTTATATGTAGTCCAATAAATGACTTGTTTGCATTTTCATTTCATTTAGTTTGCTAGGCAACAGATTTTTTGGTAACACTTTACAATAAGGGCTCAATTTGTAATGCATTAACTAACACGAACTAACGGAGAGCAAATATAAATAATTACTGGTTATTAACCAAATTTTTGATAAGTACATTCCTAATAGACAATTAAAAATTAATTCACTGTATGCTGTTTTGCAGGTCAGATCATAGTAAACTATTCAGTGCTAGCCTGTTTAAATCATTGATTAAACTGCAGTTGTTCCAAATTCATTGAAAGATCAATAGTTTTCAGAAATTAGCTTGCACCCACAAACTTTCCGCAGCTCAATATCTTGTTAAGCACAATGTTGCGTCACAATATCATTCACCTGTACTTCACAACTGGGACATTATACGTCTCTCCTCAGGCTTCACAGACTATTTCATTGTAGTGACATCAGCCAGCGAACGCCAGAGCTCCGCACTCCCTGCTGCTCTCCTTGAAAAACCGATGAACCTTAATGGCCCCAAATAAGGAAGTAAAATATTAAGAGTTTCTTAATTTTACGCAAGCAAATCTGATTAGCATTAAGTGCATTTGTTCATAAACAAAGGTATATTTTTCTCCGCAGTGTTAAGCCCTGTCTGCATCAAATCCAATGCAAAGAAATTACACCAAAGTATACATTTTTGCACTGTAAATTGTTCATAAAAATATATAATTCTCAGACTTCTTAATAATATAATTATGATTGGTATATTTTTGCATTTGGCTGACGCTTTTATCCAAAGCGACTTCATTGCATTCAAGAAACACATTGAGATTCTAATCAGTTCTTGCTTTTTCTGGGAATCGAACCCATGACCTTGGCGTTGCAAGCGCCACACTCTACTGTTTGAGCAACAGGAAAACTATATAAAATGTAACTATAAAATAAATAAATAAATAATGTCTTTCAGCATACTATCTTGACTGTTCACATGTTTTTGTCATGAAAGACAGTCATTAAAATGCAGGCAAACATTGAAACATTCTCTATAGGGATCAATTAGCTAGAAGTTGATTCTATCTAGTTCAGAGGGAAGATATCTACATCCAGTGCAAGAACTTTTCAGTAAAACCCTTCTTATGTCTCGGTAAGAGCATTCCTCCCTCTTTAACAGTTCAAGATTTCAACAGCACTGAGTTCAGAATCATGTGATGTCAGATGAAGGTGCAGTACAATGAAAAGCTCTTGTCTATATAAGGCATCTTTGTCAATGAAGGCTGACCCTGTAGCAGATCAGCTAGAGGCAACGTCAGCAGAATTGCCAGCCGTCCTGCGTGGACTTCAGGGACCAGTGGACTGAAGACTTGCCAATTCAGCTTCATTCAGGTCATGTGTGCCCTTCAGGGGGATAATGAATTGCAAATCTCTTCAAGAAAGCATGTGCGAGCACACAAACCCTCACAGACGCACGCAAAACTCAACGTACACCGTTTCATCCCCCAAAACCTAAAACAAAGCCCTAGTCAAAGTATTTTCCGAGTGACATCATACCATATAATTTCACTTAAGAGTTGTGGAACCTTCCAAATGTGACTACTGTTTTCTCTGCTGTGTTCAAATTCAAACCAAAAATAGCTGAAGCCTGAGACAGAGTGGTCACAGGTCATTTCACTGGGGGCCAGAAGGAAACGGTCAGCGGCTTGCCTTTCCCACCGAGGTCGGGACGCTCTCGTAAACCACGTCTGGAGACAAACGTCTTCCAAAAGAGCTGTCACGGCATCCCAAGGCCTTCCTCACTTCACCTTTGGGCATTGTATGAGTTATCCTTCCTTCATATATAGCATAAACTCACACATACACAAAAATACGTTTCATATTTTTCTCAAATTTGTCAAACTCTTTCCACAGGAAGCACTAAGATTGTAGAAAAGGCTCCTCTTACTTATTCTACACTTGTCAAAAATATAACAATCTCACCAACCTTTTAACTTTGCTTTTCGTTCCTTATACAGTGGTACCTCGAGATATGAAATTAATCCGTTCCGAGGCGGCCTTCGTATAATGAGTTTTTCGTATCTTGGAACACATTTTAAATGTAAAATGGCTAATCCGTTCCAAGCCCTCCAAAAACACCCCATTAAATTTCATAAAAAAGCTAAATTGACCTATAAACAATGAAATGACGTAAAATGTCGAAGCTTACCTTTCGAGTGAGGCTATCTCCGAAAGTGGTGGCAGAGGAGGAGGAGGACAAACGACAGATAACGTACGTACGTACACTTAACTTTACGAAAACACATAAAAAATTTAAAGCTTCGGGTGTGGAGTGACTGAGCTAAAGCACGCCAGCACGTACGTATAGAAGACGCATGATGGGAGGGATGCTGTCCAATTAGAGAGAAGGATCTCATGGCTTGGCTAGCATCAGGAACCAATGGGAGAGCAGGAGGATGGTGGCGAGTCTACTATAACTAAGATGGCGGCGTGTGGCGCGAGTTTCAAAATTGTTATGGGGCGAATCTCGGACTTTCAGAAACCTTTCGTATCTTGAAAAAGTAAATATAAATATTTAATAATATTAATATTTAATTTTAAAAAGTAAATATTTTTCTTCTTTGCTTTCGTAACTTGGATTTTTCGTAAGTTGAGCCTTTCGTATCTTGAGGTACTACTGTACAAAGCTTTATATATAGCTCATAAGTCAGAGGGAATTCTATAGAATTTAATTAGACTACTTTTATGGTACCTGAATGTCCTGTTTGGACCTTCAGTCTGTGGTTCCAACTTTATGTTGTCATTGCATGCAGCCATTTTTGGGCAAACGAATCCTTCAAAGCAAAAAAAAAGAATGACTATTTTTAAACTTTAATTGTAAAGTCACAGTCAGTGGTAAAACAATCACTTCTTTCAAGCTGCATAAGCTTTGCTTCTCAGCCAAAGGATCTTCTACGGAGACTTGTGATTCTTGTTTAAAAAGCATGCATGGAAAGAGGAAGGTCTCCACTGGATCACAGGATTGGGTTTGTACCACTTGGTTCCTTTCTCCACGAGAGTCGTGGAGGCCCCACTTAGCCACAAGCCCCAAAATAAGATAAAAGCTCAAGGCAGTTTGTGTTCCAAATGATCATGACTGGGTCATGCGAGTTTGAAACATCCGCCACATAAATGCCCTACGCAGAGCGTTATACTTTCTCATTGTTCGTTATCTTGACGGAATTATAATCCATTACGAGGATTTTTACGAGCTTTTGCTTTCGTTAACATTTTCATTTTTAATCATGAATGTACAGAACAAGCACATGAGGCTAGATTATGCATTTTAGACTGAACGTCACATACGGAGCAGAAGTCACTAAAACAAGACTTTAGCGCCTGAACAGACAAATATGAACTCAGTACAATTATAAAAGATTAAAAAATAAAGAAAATGTGTAAAAAAAACAAATAATGAACAAAATTGAATATCTATATCTGCCTGAACTCCAACCACCAGATGGACCTTGTCCAAGTGACATTGCCTGTTGTTTGTCATTCATCCTCCACCACATCCTCATCAATCCTTCTTTCTTCACCTCTTTTATCAACAAGAGCACAACTTATTTGGCTGTTTGAAAAAAAACTTAGTATGTAACGGAGACTAAAGCCACAGTCTGGACAAAGACGTCATGCATTGAGATTAATATGAGTGTTTGCCACCAACTGGACAGTTACAAGTTACAAAAGATCACACTCTGTGTAATCTGTCAAAATGACGGACGACCTTTAGATTTTTCCATTACTGCGAAGAAAATTCAGTCAATGATGGAAAATATTCAGTTAACACGCACACTGGCGCAAGTAAAGCAAATGTAAATAGTGAGGCGGATTGAGGAGCAAGGTATCCCTCGAGAAATTCCTCTGCAAGCAGATGATCTGTGGGCATAGATTGCATAACATCAGGGTTTGGTTTAACCCTGCAGCACGCGTTTAGAAAAACAAGAAGTGTACAAAAGTGGCCCACATGACCAACTTCTCACCCAACTTGCACAGTCCACATGATCTGATTAGATTCAGTGCCAATACATTTTAAACAAAACCTCGAATGAACACGGGAAATTTTTCTTTTAGTTCCCACTTTATTGCATCTAATTTGCTGACATAGTGTTTAGCAAAAACATGAGTCAAAGACACTTGTTTTTTCTTCTAAACATGACTATACAGTTGTCCCTTCCTCATAACTGTACTCCCTCTCTGCTGCAGTCCAAAATAAACTTCACACTCTTTCCTTCATTCCTTAAACTCTAGTTTAGCCGGTGCCCACTCATGCCCGGCCTGTACAAAAGCATCCAGTGTGTCCGTGTTACACAGTCCGTCACTGTTCACACCTACTCTCTCCACACCACAGACTCGACATTCAACCCCAGCTCATGACTCAAGATGCCTTCCTTCTTTCTTTTTATTTATATATTTATAAAGAGTCACAAAACTGAACTACACACAGGCTGTGAAACACAGATGTCATGTTTTTTATATTCCAGTTGTGTGACTCTTTTCAAGAGCCCATGATTCAGTGTTCACGGTTTTTTGCTTATCTGGAAGTTTCCATCTCCATTTGGTCTATACCAGTCATCCGCAGAGAGACTATGACTAACTGCAAGGGCTGTCCCCTAATAGTCAATGAAACGCTAGTCGACGAGAAGACGCTTAATCGATGTTTCTTGAGCAGAAAATCATCATATTAGAATGATTAGAGAAGGATCACGTGACACTGAAGACTGGATAATGATGCTGAAAATACAGCTTTGCCATTAGAAGATTAAATAAGGTTTTAAAATATATTAAAATGAAAAAACTTTTTTTAATTTGTAGTAATATATAACAATATGACTGTATTTTTGATCAAATAAATGTAATCAAAAAAATCTAGCATCTTCTGGAATGTGTATTAGGATATTAAATAATAAGCATGCATGCTAGTGTTAAATTTCAACCACACTGAAAATATGACATGTACCTCTAAAACTCCAGAGGCAGTTTCACTTCAGATAAAACATTGGGTGTGCCAACCAATTATGTAACATCTACCACTGCGGTAACCAGTCATGAGCTCCCTGAGAGACTCGAGAAAAGACGAAAACGTTTGTTCTTTTAAAAAACATCTGTGTAAAAAAAAAAATTGGCCCCAAGGGACCTCGTCCACTGCGTGTCACCAACCTTTTATTCACAAGGCAAGTTTTTGCAGGCCTCTTCAACACTGAACGTATCGTGAAATAAATACAGTAGCGAGAAGAATCACAGCTAAAGGTTAAGTCCATTCAATGTGATTTATCATGGAAAGTGAATCACAGGACAATGTATGAAAGACAGATAACTGGAAATATTTTCCAATAAAATAATACTTAAAGGGATCATTTACACAACCTTTTACTGAATGGATCTTTTCAGTTCACAAAAGTGATTCTACACAATTCTCCATGTTCAACTCACCGAATACATTATCCAGTCACAATGATTAAAAGGAATCAGAAAATAATGTCAAAATGACCACATTTACACTCACCAAGGCTCCAGTTATTTGGGGGGGGGGGAGAGAAATAAAGTAAAGTATAGAGTAAGAGAGTAAAATCAGGAATACTGTGAAATATTATTAAAATAACTGTTGAAAACAACAATTTAAAGATTTTAATATAATGTATTCCTGTGATCAAAGCTGAATGTTCAGCATCATTACTCCAGTCTTCAGCGTATCATGAACCTTCAGAAATTATTCTAATATAATGATTTGCTGCTCAAGAAACATTTTTTAATATTATCAATGTTGAAAACAGTTGAGCTGCTTAACATTTTTTGTGTGATACTTTTTCAGGATTATTTGACCAACGAATCATCTGTAAGGTTTTTTCTGTCATCAGTTTCAAGGTGAATAAAAGTATTTTTTTTTTTAAATCATACTGTACTTAAATATCTCCTTTTGTGTTCTAGAGAAAGCATGCAATAAGGGTTTGTAATGACATGAGGGTAAGGAAACGATGGAAGTTTTCATTTACTACAGCAGAGTGAGGTTTAGGACACACCAAATCCATACGGATCTAGTTTATGAAGACTAAAATAGGCAAGACAGAATTGAGAGGCTGTCAAAATGCTGTATGGCGCACACAGTCTTTAAGTGAAAGGGTCATGGGACTTCACAGCTGCTCGCCGCATGCTCACTCACTCACTCTCAGATGGGATCGTGAAGGGGGTAGTGAGGGTCAGCTCTCTCAGTGGGTTCGTTCCCCACAAACACACACACCTTCTCGTATCTGGAATGTTTGCAGAGGGGTCTGACGTTTGAGGGTCAGAAGGGGATTCAAACGTGTGCACACATTTTACAGACAACTGGGGCTGGTGTGGCCCCTTTGTGAAAGTGTGGCAGCTGTGAAACAGCCGCAGTCCAAAACAGGTGTGGGACCGAAACGGCACCCCAGCCCAGTGACGGTGCAACAGTCCAACTATACCTCCGTATAATCATCATACATCTGCTCTTCCATTTTCGTCTCTTTACACACGCAGTACCTCGTGAAGAGCAGATACCCAGACATCTATATCATCAGTGGGCTGGAAGAACAAGAGCTCAAATGTAAAGTGAGAGAATGAAGAACTTTCAGCACTAGAATGTCCTGCTTTGATATCCATGTTGGCTGAAACACATGAGCTGCACATTTAGGCCAACAGCTGTCCTCTGAGAAGCTGCCTTAAAAGTGCTGTGGAAAAAGAAAAAAGGGGGGAAAAAGACCGAAAACAAGGGAGCGGGGTAGGTTCTCTCCTCATCTGTTATAGATGGAAGGAATGGGGTTGTAAAATTGTAAAAAAAGAAATTAAATCACACTCTTTGAGATGAAGAGAACTGCTGAAGAAGAGCATGCAGAGCAGTGTCGGTCCGTAACCTCCGATACGCCGCAAGAGAGAACGGGAATACAAAAAAAATAAAGTTCAATCAATTCTGTGGGCTAGATGAACACATATCTCATCCTGTCTTTTGGCTCTTGGATGAAAGAACATGGAGAAAAGGTTATGTGTGGTCTTTATTATTCAATAACATTATTTATCTTAGACTTACAACTAGTCACTATTGCAAAATAAGGATCAACAGGGTAAACAGGGCATTATAAAAATATACTTAACCTGAAACGGTTTTAATTGAAAAATCAGAATCAAGAAACAGTGAGCCACGTAATCGACAAATTAACTAATTAAATGTATTACCCAATATTGGATATTCCTCAGTTTATAACTGTCAGTATGTAAATTAAATTATGAATCACAATAACATTTTAGTTTGCATGAACTGCAACCTTTTGCATATACCTATAATGTATTATTTAAAATTGTAATTAATTTGTAGTGGTGCAATGTAAAAAAAATTGTTTTATGAAATGCATACATATGACATTTTCGAGAAAACAACATTTTTTCAACAGCAATATTAATCAAACCCTGAGCAAATGGGTCGGTTGAGCAAAACTGGGATCAATAAGTTAATTGTTCAGGTTTAAGGGATGCAGGCGATTATACACACTTGCCAACATAATCATTGCTGAGACTGAAGGCCTGGTAAAAATCTGAAAAACTTTCAATCAGAAAGATTTTACTGCTTTTTCAAATGAGATAAAGCAGCACGAATGCTATACATTTGGTCCTGACTTAATTTTAATTGTGTTCAAATTGTTTACAATTACTCAAACCCCAGACTTGAATATACTGGATACAATGTATTTGAAATTACCGTATATAAATGAAAGTTCAAATAAATATTTGTAACATGAAGATAAAATAATTTTGAGCACTTGCCTTTAAAATCCAAAAATGGCATGGTGACAAACATGGTGAAGGACAAACCAATATTATAGGGGAAGAACATTTTTCTGAAAATTTAAAGTGTAGTTATCTTGACATTTGTTTGTATGTAAGCTATATTAAATATATTTGGACCAACTCCTATTGAATTATTAACAAAATGGGGTGGAAGTAAAAAAATTACAGCTACTCGTGTTACTAGAAGTAGTTTTTTTGGGTACTCCTTTTTTGTATATTTTTTAATCTGTAACTTAAAATTGTACTTAAGAACAAATTAAGCTAAATTTAAAAAAAAAAAAAGAGAGAAGAAGATTGAATTAATATTAAAACAGTCGACCAGCATTTCTGTAACCAATAAAGATATCCAAATTATTTTATATTCTTATATTAGTTAGGTTTCCATTATTTATTGAGATTTACTTAAAGTTTTACAGGCTGTAGTGTTTCACTGACGGAAGTGCTGAAATAAACATTTTAAATAAATGAAACATTTTGCTACTTTAACTGAGGTGTATATGCATGTATGTGTGTGTGGCATTTTTCAAGGTGTCGTATGTCGTAGGAATCCCAGTATCATGACCACTAATTAATATACTTTTTCAATAAGGTAGGTGTATTTTATTTGATAGTGGCTATTTTTTACATAGATCCATGCTTTGATTTAATTATTTAATGAATGGTCAATAAATATCACTGGCTAAAACATAACTAGTAGTTTTTAAGAGGAGAACTTTGTATGTTTACTTAAGTACAAATACTATTACATTGATAAGTAAAAGTACTTAACTACACATTTTCAGTACTCTTTTCACCACAGATCCTCAAGGACCTTAAACTCTCACAACGCATGAATTCATCAGTAAAGAGAACAGTGAAAGTAACTACCGGTCACAAAGCTGACAACTATCTGAAGAATGTAAAATGCAGAGCAATCTCTACAGATTGATAGAGATGCTAGTCATGTCAATGCCAACTTCCAAATCAAATATAAACTCCAACAAAAACATTCTTTTGATCTATTCCTTTATCTTCCGTGAGAAGGAACACAAAAAAGCATCCACTAAAATCCTCAACACAGCCATTCACACAAAGAATTATAACAACAACTGAACGTCACGTAACCGTTTTCCAGGTAAATCCATCAAGAAGGCATGACACTGCAGGCTTGAGTCATGACAGCGCTCTCGTGATGAGGTGTGGCGGCAACACTCGCACCGAAATATTTAAATGCTCTTTCACTCCCTATTATCTGGCATGTCGAGACCTCTTTGGGAAAATGTATTCTCTTAGGGCATACAAATATTTGCATATGCAACTGAAATGAAACTCAGAAGCCGCTAATAAAATAATACTACAGCTCTGTTCAAAAACTGCAGTGTATACCTCAGGTTCACGTAGAGTCACTGTTGTGGAAATCTGCACAAGTTTCAAAGTTGATGTTAAATGCCATTTCTATTGCATTTGTCCCATTAGTAATTTGGACATAGAAAGCCATTTAAAGTCCCCTTGTGGTAAAAAAATCTTTTTTTTCATGTTTATACATTTATGTGGTGTTTTTAATATGCTTTCAGACAAACCATGTTCAAATTCATTAGTCAACACCATTGCAGACCATCTTCTCCGTAAATCTGCAATGAAAAAAGCGGGCAGGCTTCGGCTTATCATCATTACTACACAGTGGGGATAAGTTCACAAAAAGAAAAAAAGTGGTTTCCATCAAGTGGTTCGAGCGGATGATGATGGTATTGGTAACCTAGTACACAACAGTAAATAAAACAATGCAAGCATAGAAATGGAGACAAGACTGCAATTAGTTACGATTGGGGAAGAAGTGCAGCTTACAACCGCCAAATTGAATGCTATGCACAGAAGAACAAATGAAGAAGTTTTGCTGAAGGCAATGACAGCGGGGAATTCACGACTACGTCAAGCCCCATACATATGGAAAAGACAAATTCAGCAGGACTTTGGGGAGGTCGTAGTGGCCAGACATTTTACTTTCAACCTTTGGCTACAGCATTTCAGGATGTCAGAGGCCCCATCAAATGTTATGCAACACTGACACCATCCGCAGAAGCAGATGATTAGTCTATTGGGTTTAATGTTCGCAACGTCAGAATCTATTTGGCAAATGCGTTCCCATCTCTCATAATCTGAACTATTTGACGCACAAGTCAAAAACCACCTCAAGCAAGAGTAAAAACTCTTCCCCACCCCCTCTCCAAAATCTATTTTGTTTCCATTCCTCGTTTCTGATGCTATATTACAGGGCGACTTTAATGAAACTCAACCACTGATTCAGCCGTGGACCGGCGCATCGGGAGCAAGCATCAGGTTTCCTCTACAAACAAAACTCACTAATTATTTACAATGGTTGGCTATTTTCTTTGTAGACTAATTACTGAGGTGGATAAAAGGGAGTAATTTAAGCATACTTCCTACCCAAGGATACATTGATTCAATTCATTAAGTAAGCTGAAATAAATGGCTTAATACATATTCAAAATACATGTGCACAGCAGTGTTTGTGTTTCTGTTATGCTAATATCATTCGGTGTTCGGCGACACTAGAGCAAGGTAAAATTCTTGGACTATCAGCAAGATAAACGGAGTCAGGGCTAAATCCCAACAGCAGTATAAAGAACGCCGAGCGCAAACACACAGCGTAAATACTACAGAAAAACAAGGAGTGGATCTATGCAACCCAATCCAGGCCATTATGAGACAGCCATGCCTTCCTCCAATTGTCTGAGCACAAACAACACTAGAATGACCTTCTTTTGGTTCTGTGTCAAAGGTTGAACATTTGTTGCCAAGGATGACAGGACTTTACACCGCTTACTTTAGGACGTTAACACACTGTCCTAAAGTTGAGACTTTATGGCATTCAACTAAAACTAGAAATGTCAAAAAGACAATATAGATTATAACACACCAGAAACAGGATAAACCGCCTTACTGCGATTTTCAAAGTGAAATATGACTCAAGTCAAAAAACAATCCTAAAAAGAAAGTGAAACTACTTTAATCAAAATGTATGACAAGTACAGTAATAGCTCGGTTTACGAGTTTAATTCGTTCCAAGAGCTCGTAAATCAAAATGCTCGAACACCAAAACAATTTTCCCCATAAGAATGCACTAAAAATCACTCGATTCGTTCCACACGACCATAAATGCCCATTTTTTATATTTTTTTGGTTTTACCCCATTAATTACAGTTAAAATTATAACCATTAAGAGCTCATGTAAATACGAATTAATAATTGACAATTAAACTATACAAATACTTGACAATTTACTGTAATGCACTTCAGCTTTGAGCAGCGGAGGAGACGAGGGGGGGGGGGGGGAGCGGGCAAAGCAAGGGAAAACACAAAACCCGGATTCAAGTGCAAATTAGTGAATTTATTATAATAGTGCAAAAAAAAAACAAAGTGATAATCCAGAGTCAAGGGCGTGGGTGAGGGAAAAATTATCTCGCACACCGATACAATGCTCGTACACAGATTTGCTCGTACACAAAATCACTCGTAAACTGAGGTATTACTGTACTTGTAAAAAGCAAAGTTTTCAAACAGAATTCTCAAACAAACTCCAGTTTGTCACTGGTCACTCAAACAGACAGTCCCACCGCCCAAATCATGTTATTGTCCGAGTCAGGGTTAGGAACGCTCCAAAAAACACAGCAATGATTTGCTATCACCCTTTACGAATGGCTCACCTCTAGCAGTCTCTGCACTTTACACTGCGATAGGAAAAACGATTTCAACACTGACAACATCTTTCATATCTTAGCTCCATCTCAATTCTATTGACTGGTAAATAGCGAATGACAAACTGCTCAAAACGTGTAGCAAACAGTTTAGCAATATGCACTGTCAAATTCCAAAGGGTTGGTGTTTACTTCTCGCTTTTACGCGCATCACCAGGAGCACAATCATTCAGAAAGCTATAAAACACATTCACTTTAGAGTCAAAAAAGGAAAAGACATTTGGACGAATCTTGAGTTAATGCTTCATGTTTCTTTCCTGTGAAATACAACTTGCCTGCTTTCCTCATTACTGGAGAGACGGCCTGTTTGTGGGTTGAGACAACAGACAGACATAGAAGGTAAAGATCTCGTCTTACCTCGTGTTCCAGTTGCAATGTCAGCCACTTTCTGGAAAGCGTCCAGGAATGAGCTAGTGACGATGATTGTTGTCCTGAACAACAGAAAGAGAGAGAGAGTTTGTTTGTAGGAAAAGCCTTTGACTGAATTCTTGCTAACAGTCGGTATACATCATGACAAATATTTCCACTGACAGTTTTTTGGAGCTTGCACCAAGAGAGATGCACGAGCCAATGTTAACGGCACAGCAAACCACAATACTCTGGATGAATGACATTTAAATACCTAGAGATGCTAAATAAGCGCAACGTACTACAAAACATATGCATACTTTTTGCATTGACGTTTTCGGCACTAATTGTGGGATTGTGCAAAAAGGGTTTCGATAAAAAGGCCAAAATGCTTCAATAAACTTGAAATTACAAAATCATATTCATAGCTGAAAACAAACTAGCAACAAAAACAAATACGGTCTACACTGAAATAACTACAAAATAATTACCAAAACAGACCAATCAGCTGCAAGCATTTCAGATATTTAAATAACTTGAGTCCATCTAACTTTATTTTATGATTATATTTACTATATTAAACTTTAATTCATATATGCGTGTGTGTGCGCATGTGCTTGTGTATACATGCATCATTGTTACAATTTTTTTTAAACAAATTAAAGAACATAAATTTGCAAAAATCATTTCATTTTACACCAGAGATTATGCAGAATATATGTGCAGCATATTAGAAATAGAAACTATTAACTTTTTGCTTAGCACAGTCAAACTAACGTCCTGATCTAAAAAAAAAATTAGTAATAAATGGTAACAAAATATAAAAGGAAAAAAAAAACATTAAGGTCAATTTCACTTTATCTCATTGTTTTTATCTTAAAAATTTAATTTAAAAAGTTAAAAAAAAATTACATTTATTAATAAATTTAAAATAAGAACAAAGACGCAAATTACAAATACAAAACAAATAAAATAATTTACTTAACAGTAGCTTTCAAGTAAGAAAAGGAATAAACAAATCACGACATAGACTTCACTTTATGACTAAAATACAGTGATTCTTATTAAAGCTATGGAAGAGCAAAAAAGCGGCTGCTTTTTAGGCTGCTGTCACTTGAATGCGAGGATGAATAGGCACACATCCGATTTTCTCACAAATTGTTATGCTCACTAAAAGACAACTGAATGTGTTTATGTAAACCTTATGTATTTGAAAGTTTAAGTGCAATACTATGCAAAAGAGAAGAGTAATTGCGTGCTGTGTGACGAGCTTTTGGTGAACACACTCAGAAAACTGTGTCACAATAGCATGTGAATTAAGAGTTTAATCGACAAGGCTTTAAAACAAATGCAAATGACAAACTTTAGAGCTTGGGAAGAACTCACATGCACGTAACCCTACCGCTGCTAAAAACCCGACGTGAATGTACGTCACGTTGTACAGTATGTTTGGATGGTGGAGCCAGAACTGCAACTGATAGAAGATGCACTGTAACGCGATCCGACAATCATTCAAGAGCAGATCATGGAGACAGTTTAATCATTCATGATGTAAAATTGTGATATCGCACACCTTGACCCGTGACCCGTGGCCAAGAGCAGAAATCTCAATCCTACATGGTTTAACATTAGACAAATTCCTTCTGTATGTAAAGGCTTAACACTGAAAAATATCGATAGCCGCCTTCTCGGTCAGAGCCACTGAATGGAAAGGGTTCAGCGTGTTCATTGGAGGGGACACGGGCACATACTGACAGGGTCAATGGTGCCATTGTAGGATCCATTCAGAGCCTTCATTCTGAAGAGAGAGAGATCTCAGCTTATCAGAGAAAGCTCTGTGGTATCAGGTGATACGAACTACAAAGTACAGCCTTTCAGCAATGCCCCCACCTCCCCACAGTGGCCCCCCACGTCTTGTTAAAGCTTTTGTGGCTGATAGGTAGACTCCCAACAGACATCTCTTTAGTTCTGGAATAAAGGTTGGATTAATGGTAGGGATGCACTGGAAAAATAGGTTACTGGTTAGCTTCTGTTTGAAGAGTATTATTAAACCGGCAGCTCTGAATCTATATCCTGGTTGGATTAGCTATGCTCAAACCTGTTAAAACAGAGACATGTCACGGGTCTTGGATGACTAAATCAATAACTCAAATAGGTTTCAAAAATAAAATAATAAAAAATAAAAAAAGTCAAATGGCGTAACTGGAAATTAACTATAATATATATCATTTATATGAATTGTTGAATAATACACAGATTTTAATTAAATAATTGTTATTTTATAAGCCAAACTTTCTTTGAGAATTTGACGTCTTTAAATAAATTCTCTTCAGATATTACACAACTTTTCCTTCAAACCCCAAAAGAATCATCAAAATGATGAATAGAAATAGAAATAGAAATCTAAATAGAAATCCTAACTGGTTAATCTTAGAATGTGTATACCAGTCACTGTCTGAATTAATTCCATTTTAGACCGATCACTGCCCAAAATATAGAAGTTGCAAATAGAGTTGAATTGTTCTTTAAAGGCAGGTTGGCACAACTGCACCTAAAACACAGCAGTTGGATTAGATTAAGATTTAAAGCAGCCATTCCCAAACCTGCTAGTCTAGTATCTATATTTGCATGTACTATGATGTCGTACAACTTAGGGCCTGTCCACACGGAGACGCATATCACTGTATACGTATACATTTTTTATCGTATTGGTGTTTCGTCCACACGGATCCGGCGTTTTGGAAGACTGAAACTGCTATTTTTTGAAACCGGGTCCTAAAGTGGATAAATCTGAAAACGACACCCTTTCGGTTTCATGTCAATCCGTATATTTTGTGAAACGATGAGGTCATCACATCACCTGTCGGCTGTGTTCGTATTACAGCGCGCAAGGTTATGCGCATGCTCAAAGTCTTCTTCTCTGTGTATAGTGTATATCTGTGGCAGAATTACAGCGCCTCATACTGGTCTGGCATATATACTACACCGTTTTCAGTCAGTTTTAGTGCTTTCGTGTGGACGCTGATATTTCTTGAGACGACGCCGTGTTTACAGAATTTTTTTTTTTTAGAACGAGGAGAAAAAAAATATTTCGGATAGGGAATGCACCGGCTTCGTGTGGACGTGGCCTTAGACATAGAATGATACACTGCAATGGATAAATATTACCCAACACTCAGTTTACAAAAACACTAACAATGCCCAAAGTCACAAGGAACTTTAAGAAACAGTCCCTGATCAGCTCTTGGCAGTCCAGACGAAGGAGCTGGCACTGGTAATGGTGTGTGTGAGTGGAGTGTGTTTGATGTTTATCTGTAGGAATGGAGTGGACCTTTGGGAGGGTCATTAGCCTGTTTACTCTCCAAGGACAGAACAGAGAGGTCAGGCAGAGGGAACGTGCTGTAAAAAATGGCCTAACCTAAAAGATATGTTCTTCCCTTGATAAGTCTTTCTGTACTGTATTGATTTAGAGTACCAACTAGGCATGTACGTTTGTCAGGATGGATCCCAAATTGAATTGACAAGGGATAAATGTACAGTGGTACCTCGAGATACGAAATTGATCCGTTCCGAGGCGGCCTTCGTATAATGAGTTTTTCGTATCTTGGAACACATTTTACATGTAAAATGGCTAATCCGTTCCAAGTCCTCCAAAAACACCCCAATAAATTTCATAACAATCTTTCTCGGCAGGATTCGAACCTGCGCAGGGAAACGCCAATAGATCTGTAGTTCATCGCCTTAATCTCTCAGCCACGACTGGCTGCGGTATAACACACAGTGTTATGTGCGGTGGTGCTTTCACTTTAGTTTTCACAGTCGCGATTTTAAACAATTGAAAATCTGAGGGGGCCGGACATGTAAATGAGGGGGCCCGGGCCCCCTCGTGGCTACGCCACTGGTACATACGTACACTTAACTTTACAAAAACATAAAAAATGTAAAGTTTCGGGTGCGGAGTGGCTGAGCTAAAGCACGCCAGCACGTACGTATAGAAGATGCATGATGGGAGGGATGCTGTCCAATTAGAGAGAAGGATCTCATGGCTTGGCTAGCATCAGGAACCAATGGGAGAGCAGGAGGATGGTGGCGAGTCTACTATAACTAAGATGGCGGCATGCGGTGCGAGTTTCAAAATTGTTATGGGGCGAATCTCGGACTTTCAGAAACCTGTCGTATCTTGAAATCTTTTCGTATGTAGAGCAGTAAAATTCATCGTCTTTGCTTTCGTAACTTGGATTTTTCGTAAGTTGAGCCTTTCGTATCTCGAGGTACCACTCAGTCATTGCGTGCCTTGGTGTCGATCATTGAGACAAAACACTGGACCTGGATGATGTAGGGCCTTAAAATTAGAATGAAATAACATTTACGTGATTAAGTTGCTTGATTTAAATACAAACGCATACGTTAGTATAAAGAAAAATTGTCTTAAAAAAAAAAGATCTCAAAAGTCTCCAAACAGAAACATTTAGCTTGAACACGCCACAAACTCTACAGCCGATGGCCAACTATCGTGGCGCGTTCGTTCTTGCGCCTGTGTGAGTTAACTGTCCACAACAGCGGATGACGGTAGTCTGTATTAGTATATTCAAAAAAGGGAACGTGAACTAGGAATGTGAATACAAACTGTAAACAAAGCAGACCACTTTAAATACTATTCACGTCGATCAGTTTGTTTTCATGTTACTCATATTAATTAGGCTACATACGGCCATGTCGTTATGAAAATATTTGTGTATTGGAATGCTCCAAAAAGATTTATAAGTACCTTCTTTGTTTGCTTGCTTTAGTCACATTTGTTTTTTTTCTTGTTTCCAAACCTGTGCAGCCAATCAGAGTGATCTCTTTTCTCAACATGCTCAATCGGCCGGACTAAACACACAAAAACCAGCACTACTGATGCTCACCGGCAGCCTTGGTCCCTGCCCTTCATTTTTGACTCCTCCCTCCAAACATTTGGCTCGGTTCTATTACATTACACCCACCTTCAAGATCCAATCAATTCTATTTTCACTCAGAAATTCATCACATTATGAAAGTACAAAGGGTTGTAAACAGCAAGTCCCACTGATTTTAAGACAGTACAATCCATTGAATGAATGGACACTCCCATTTTCATGCGGCACCTTTCCTGATTGTCCGCATTTTCTCTACTTCTAAAGAATCACTTTATTCCTTTAAATAAACTCCCATTCTTTCTTCAAAACTGCCTCTTCATTGCCTTTTCGGATCCTTTAAAAAAAAAAAACATTTTTCTCAAATGTTTTTTTTACACTGGATGACAAATCCTTCCTGAATGATGTAATAATCAAGCACATTTCCTGCTTTAGAAACAAGATTATCATAGCTATTCCCTATTCAAGAAAGAAAGTGTGTAATGCAGGAGGCCTGTTCTTACCTTAACTGAGATTGCAGCTTAGTCCCTTTGGTGACAAAGTCCTCCCAAGCAGGATAACTCGCCTACAGAACAAATAGTGAGAGAAGAGAGGTTAGTCAGGGCAAACCAGAGTAAATTATTACTAATGTCCATCATTAATATTGTTTAGTTTTGTTTAAAAGGCTACATTCATTTAAACCTATAAAGTATTCCAGATGTGGATATGCCTTTAAGTTTAATATTGAGAGTTATGAGTTTACTAAAACCCTACAAAAAGTGCACGAGGATGAAAACTTTGAGATCACATGATAGGAAGCTGTTGTTGGCGTACACTGTGTTTACACCAAACACAGCCAAAGTAACGCAAGTCTTCACAAGGTGACTGGTAAACTTTGACAAACAAGAGGCCACAACGATGAATTAAACCACAATTTACTGAATTTAACATGAAGAAATTACAACACATTGTCACATCAAACGACTTGGCTGACTATCTGGTTGTGCAACAAATTTAATTACTAGATTACATTACCACAAATCAAAAGAGGTGCAGAACACACTGGAATGTCCTTTTAACCAGGTTAGTCTTATGTCGTAAGTTTCCATTTAACACCATCACAGAATACTAGCATGAACTGGAATGTCTTTTGGTTTTGCTTCGTTTCATTAGAGTTCACAGTCTGACCCAAGGTTGATTCTTTGCATCATTGTTTATTACATAAAAATCAAACTACATTTGCAATAACTGGTAACAGCTGATCCTACTTACAAAACATTTAGGAAAAAAATGCCGACTTATCTGTATGCTATTTGTGTAAATAGACACTTTATGAAAAATACACTTATAAATTACATCTGCCTCATAACGTTTCAATCTACTTGAAATAAATCCAATGGTGAAGCAAGCGACAAGGACAGGATTAGAAAATGTGAAAACTCTCCATTAGAGCAGATGTTCCTACTTTTTGAGCCGGGATACTTTGCTCTGACTAAATATTCATTTCATAATTTAACTTAAACACCTTTAAAACAGTTAGCTACTTTCTTGCAGAGAAGCCAAAAACGTTTTTTTGAAATAGCTTCTCCATCAATGCTCATAGAAATATTTAACGCAGTGACAGAATTAGTGTTTGGGTTGGTCTTTATACTTGCTCTGCCTAAATACATTTCTAAAATAATAACTAGTATGATTTGAATCAAATTGGCGTAAATGTGAGCAATTGTTCTCTCTACAAATGACAAATAAAGCAGGTCCACCAGCTAATCACTAAAAAAAACACATATCTGGAAATGCTTTATAAGAAGGCCATAAAATATAATTACCCTGATGTGGTTTACAGTCTTCCGTCTCAAGGGAGTCAACAAGATCTCTCAGCATTTAAAGCACATGATCAGCGCAATGCTTCTTCCAGAACTGAACTCAAATGTGAGGTGATGGTACAAGACCAAAACTTAAAAGTTATACATGTATACACTGTAGTTTAAGAGTGATCAAAAGTGACAGTAAAGGCTTTGGGTCGCATTCACTAATAATTAATAAAGGGCAAACATTTCTGGCTAATTCACAACTGGTTTTCTAGATGAGTGATCGCATACCCAAGGTTAGTGATTTGCATAAAACACAACCAAACCATATCCACCAGCTTTCAACACACCCTTTTCTTTTCATCGCTCTCAGCAAACATAATGCTCTTAGAGCACATGCAGCAAGATTGAGCAATGTCTAGTGTACAATCCTTAAAACAGGTTCAAACTAAATAGACAACGTTAATAAAGACCCAGATTACACACCTGATGAGCCAGCTGTACTTTTGCAAACTCGCAGCTTAAGCTATAATGCACCTTTGCTAATAAATATATGTAGACATATTAGCTTCACATAAAGTTTTTTATTTTTTTATCTGTCGATTATTTCCCCGAATAATCTGTGTCTTTTTTTAGGGGATTAATCCTTTACATTTACTACCAATAACTTCTACCATTTGTATTTTAAACTTTTATTTAAATACTCATAAGTAAAGGCACAAAAATACATTTATAGTTTGAAAAATACACACTGATGTCTATAAAAGCGGAAATATCAATCAGTTCAATTAGAAACTGACTAGGTGTTTTATTCATATCAGATACACATTGCATAGGTTTATAGTCCACTCTATTCTTCTCCCACTTCACCAGCCACTTACTGTCGTGTATTTCAGGAGAAGTGACTGAATTTACGTGTTGTAAATCCAACAGATCAGATTCTCTGAACTGTGGCACATAATAACATGGCGGCACCCATCGCGCTTCATAGATCAGCTAACATGACCATTATAAAGCTTTTTAAACTACAAAACACATTCACTTCCACATATTTGAGAATCAGAGTATCAGTTAGTAGATGACATTGCTAACAAGAAAAACTAAATAAATGTGATACATCTGTCATACAGCGCTAGGTGTGACAAGCATGACGCGTCGCTATGAAAATAACAAGGGGAAAAGTTTTAAAATAAAATAATAATAAAAATAAAACATTTAAAAAAATATTTTAAACGTACATGCCAAAGGGTTAATGCCACATAAATTCTGCCCAACACCATGCAAAAAAATAAAAATAAGTCCAACACAAATACTGCTTAATACAGGGCAAAAAAAACTAAAACTGAAAGGCAACATTTAGTTTAAAGGTGTAAGTCCTCTCATTTCCTTGATAATAAGGTTTCTAATGTTATCGGTAAGTGCAGCGGCCATGTGCAAAAAGTGACTAGCTTTCCCTCTTCCTGAGATATATAACAAACAATAATAATTCAATAACACATTTTAACATGAAGTCTAAAGTTGAAGAGAAAAGTTAAAGTCCAGTTTATTGTAGCCATAGGGGCTTTACAGCATTGTTATCGAGCGCATGCACACAGCAGGTAAAGATGCGACAGCGACTCCCAGAACTGACTGTAACACTTACAGCTCATCATTTTGAGGTTTTACAGAGTGAACGAAGCACCATTTATTTGTCCTTTGTTAACCTTTGAATTCAATGCAAGTCACTTTGGATAAAAGCGTCTGTCAAATGCATAAATGTAAAAGTGGGTATTTTGGACGCACCAACAGTTTAACGTCTTGGACAATTAAAACATCATCTTGCCCATCTCCAGCAAATTACTTCTAGTGCATAGTATAAGTAAGCAAATTGAGGTGCAGCTTTGATTTTATATAGCAGCTCTTTCTGGTTGCCATAATTTCAGTACGGAAGGTTTTCGCAAAGTATGCATCTCATAGGAAACTAGTTGCCTTTATTTGTACACATGCCTCCAGGGCTTTCCTGAGTCTGTCAGAAACTTAAAAGAACGATCCAACCATCCACCCATCCTACCAAATCTGTCCTACAAACCATTTCCTTTGCAAACTCTCAGTTCTTTTTTCGCTCGTCTCTCAGGAGAGGACCTCTCCTGTGAAGTAGCCCCCTAGAGTTTTGCTTTCAACCGCATGAAAGAAATATATGATCATTTCCTGTCTTCGATCCTTCTCATCTTTGCCTGTTGCTGTGGTAAAGAGGTGGTGACAAAGAGAGAGCGGAGGACGAGAAGAGGACTGAAAACCTGTCGGTCCACTGTATCAGGTGACAAAACAGACACATGTATACGGTAATATGGCAGGCAAAAGTTGCAATGAGGATCAGCCTCTGAATTTCAAATATAAAAATGGCAGACGGTTTCTTTGATTAATAATGAATGCTATCTTTAACAAGGACTCAAGGGAGAAATGGCGTAGTGCTGGAGACCAACAACACGCTAATATTAAAAGGCTATTCCTTTCAAAAACATCAGCTATGGCAAAAAAAAGACAAAGAAAACTAATAACTAATGCATATGCAAAAGCTGACTATGCTTTTCATCACTAGATGAAATAAATATAATAATATTGTAGTAAAAATAAATAATACTTTGTGCATGACAGTGTAAAATAAAAAGGTAAATGCACTAAATGTACACAGCTTTGTATTAAAAGTATTGAACCAAGTGGCATTAAGAAAAATAGTACAAAAAGTCCCTGAGGCCCTTCTATTCTCAGCAATAGTTCTTTCAGTTAGTTAATTAACAGGGTTTTAAAATATCAAAATTGTCTAATAGTCAACAAACCGGTAAAGTTTCAACTAGAAGTCAACACTGAAAATAATAGTTGATTACAAAACTTTACGACTAGGGCATATCCCTAAAATATATAAAAATGTCTTTCAGTACTCACATGCAGAGCACACACCTGAAGGCTGGACACAAAGAGAGCCGTGTTTTAGATTCCTCTTTTGCATCTCTGTGCGTTTGAATGCACACATTCACACAAAGTTATATAACAATACCAGTCTTGGCAAGTATTTTCCAAAACACAGTTGGTAATGTCTAAAGTGAACATAAAAAGTTGAGAAAGAAATTGGATGTGTATCATGGTTTATATTGGATCTGTACAATAGGTCTTAAAGTGACAGCATCCACATTTACCTGTAATCAGTATTAATGTTAATCAAACACCAAAAGAGAGAATATCTGATCTTTACTGAATCACGTTTGCAACTTTAATACAAATAAATATTTAACACAGTAAAGACATTGACATTACCGTGTTTTTTATACCTTGAGATACGAGTGTCCCGACATGCAATTATTCAGAGATACGAGCAAGCCTTCGAGCAAATTTTTTGCTTTGAGATACGAGTAAATATTTGAGATACGAGCAGCTTACAGACACCGGCGCTAGGTGTTCGAGCACTTGGAGCAGCTCAAGCCGCCTGATTTATGGGGTAATTGCATATGACATTGGTTTTACAGCGGGAGGTTACCGGGGGTGACGAGTGATTCACGAGTAGCAGCAGGAGTTATGTGTGTTAATAATAATAAATATGAGGTTTTGAGGCTATCCAATACACTACATGGGAAGAAACATTACACTTCATTATTGTGTTTGCATTATCTACGTAATCCCTCATCCTCCGCACATGCCGCTACTGTATCATCTGTCTCGAAGGTAAGAACTCATAATTAAAACCACATTTTATTTTATATCACAGGAATCATTATATACTATATACTTATACTACACACTTATATACTGTGTATGTCTCTATAGCAAATAAAAACATGTTTTTCCCATTGTTATTACTAATTATACATTGTTAGCATTAATAAGGGAGTTTTGTATTTTTTCCTGTTATTTCTTATAGGAAAACTTATTTGAGATACGAGCAATTCGAATTACGAGCTCAGTCTCAGAACAGATTGTGCTTACATCTCAAGGCATTACTGTATTTGATTACAGTAAATAACACAAAGAACAACTTTCCCTATAATAATACCCGTCTAATCAGCCAATATTTGTTTTTGTTTTTGTTTTCATTCCTGGGTTGAAATTTGATTTTCAATTTTGAATGTTTCTGACCCTTTTTATATTTTAGAGTACTTTGGTTCTAGTCATCTAGTTGTAACTTAAAAGGATAATGCTACATAATGGCAAATTTCTTCTTGAACACGCACCTGTTATGGAAGCCCCACCACACTATTAACTTTCCAAAGAGTTATTCAATTTCATGCCTGTACATTTATCAGCCATAACAATAACAAACATAATTATTAGCTTATTCATAATGAACTTGATTCAGCTACATAAAGTCACTAGAACACCAGTTGGTTAAGAGTGGTCTCAGAAAGGTGAAGTTAGTTCAGAAGAGATGAGATCTTATACATGATCTTATCTATTGAGATTTTAAGTGTTCCTTAAGCATCAAATACTAAGCTTGGCCAGCCAACTCTTTAACATCGTGATCAGCCACTGAAAAACCCAAATGGGTTAACCACTATACTGAACAACATAAAGCACTCCCAACTGCTTGAGTCATAAAGTCTCTCATTAGCACAAGCTTTGCATGAATGTAATGGGCACCTGTGCGTGTGTATGAGGGTGTGTCTGCTTTAGCTGGCAGAAAGGGTGTATCCAGTGTGTGTGAGTGCACGAGTACTAAACGTACGAGTGTCTGGCGAGTCTTAAACAGGTTGTGTTCGAGAGGTGATTCACAGGCAGGCCGTGACGGGGGGGATTGTGGGATAGCGGAGAGGGGGAAGGGGGACGTCCTGAAGCAGGAATGTGCATAGGCAGGCAGCTCCTCAGCTGTAGGCTGGCGTCATCCCAAACGGGGAGGACAGAAATCATTAGTTTCACCAATACATCTTAAGCTGTCTCAAGCAGCCTGGCTGATGTCAACGAAAAGTGTTGAGGCCTTTTAATGATCAGGGTCCAGCAGGAATAAACCCTGGGGGGTTGAGGGGAAGGAATGCAAAATGGCAGCAAAACAGTGGTTGCCATGACGTTCCTGTTACTAAATATGGCTTAAAGGTCTGTTTACACCAAGGATACCTATAATAATATAGTAAAGGTAAAAGAACAGCTATTTAACAATAAAGGCAAAGAGAACAAATATTGAATATGGTATTGAAAACAAAATCCAGCCGATAAACAAAAACACAGAGCCAAACAGGTTCATTCTTGGTGTGAACGGGTCATAAGTCACTTTAAATGTAATTCAAAGGGATTTTTCTTTTACCTGTTTTATCGTCCGCCAGGCAAAACGTTAAGTCAAAAATAATAAGACTGCACCTCTCTATGTCACATGATTTGAGATTTTGTTCACGTCTGAAGCACATAAAGCAAGACCAAGAGAAAATCTGGGCTGAATATCGCTAATTAGCTCACTATATGCGTTGCGTCTTTTTTTCTGCAAACACTGACTACGCTTTAGGCAACTTGCTATTGACATTCATTGAATTATAAGAAATAATGTTCATATTTATTAAAAACACATCAAATAATCTTTCATGCAACATACAGTGAAAAATAAATCTTATATCCACATTACTGTATCTGGATCAAACTTGGTAAGCACCAAACGTTTATGCGATTTCTTTTTTAATATTTACTAAAAGGTATAATCGATATAATCCGCTTTCCAAATTTGTAGTTGTAGAAACATCCAACAAATTGCTATTTTGTTGGAGTGATTAGCACATATTAAGGCTGCTCGATTACAGCAAACATTTTAATCAAGATTGTTTTGGTCATTATTAATTTCACAATTATCAATACTTAAGCAAAAACTATTATTAGGTTAATGAAATGTAAGAAAAAGGTACTCTAAATAATAATTAATAAGACAAATAAACAGCCAGCCATAAAATAAGAACAAAGAAATTAATTGCAAACTAGAAAACAACAGGATGCGAATTAAATTAACGGTCTGATGGTTGTTTTTCAGATAATAGCCTACAACAAAGGTTGAATAAAAGTAAAATAACACTCTATAGTCTTACTGTACATATTAAATATAGACTAAGCCTCATTAAAGCTACTTAAGTTGTCAACATCAGAGAGCGATTTCCCTTTGTCATGTTTGATTATTATTAATAATTACAGCAATATATTGTTACACATACACTTTCCTTCTCAACTGCGTATGTTTCCTCAAGACATAACCCACTGTGTTTGCGTGAATACTCTCCAAAAAGTCATTTTAACATTTTTGTCAGAACGCATTTAGGCGCGAATCCGAAGCCCATTTGCTTTTTTGATAACAGCAGACTGTATTTTATAACACCCAAATTCGATTTATTTAAATCATTAAAATATATTTTTTACATTTATTCATTTGGCTGACGCTTTTATCCAAAGCGACTTCCATTCCATTCAAGAAACACATTGGCATTCTAATCAGTTCTTATTTTCCCTGAGAATTGAACCCATGACCTTGGTGTTGCAAGCTCTACTGTTTGAGCTACAGGAAAACTGGGTGATATGTGAATCATATTTCTCATGACAGTGTGAACAGCACAAACAACATGATTCTGATTTGTGCCACTTCCATGTGTGGTACTAAATCCAATACAGGTCAAATGAGTCGCAATTCAACCGCAGTCTGAACAGTCATATCGGAATTCGTGCAACTTTTACACCACTCTAAAACAACATTAATCTGTTCAAACGGGAATAATTTAAAACAACATAAACAGCTACACAAAATAAAAAGGTCTGAAAAAGGAGTACAAAGTATGGCAGTGTGAACATAGCCCTATATGACTGACTTGGAGGTTAAGTTTAGGCTTTCAGGGAGGAACAAAAGCACACCGTAACCGTTTTACCTCGATTACCTTGCTTTTATTACCATTGGAAGTCAAAAACAATAGCGATTAATCACACAGCAATAGCGCACAAGCACCAAAACAATGAGTGTCGTACATACCAGTGACTAGAGCTGTAGCGACGTCATCGATTACATCGACTACAAAAATACATCGGTGTGCGTGAAATGTGCCGACACGTCGCAATACTTGCGTTCATTTATATTAATGCCGGTTTTTGTTCTCAGGCATGAATCTATCACATAAAGCCAAGTGTTTGTGTTTTAAGTTTCGCACTTTATTTTAAGTAAATTGAACCATTTGTTAGAAAATTATTTAATAAAAGTTTAAAATACAAATGCTAAAAGATATTACTTACTTATTGGAAAGATAGCCAAAGGATTAATCCCCTAAAAAACGAAAATGATTGATTAACCAGGAAAACAATCGCTAGATTAGTCGAGTAATCAGAAAAATAAATCGACAGATGTTAAATTTTTTGTTATTTATTAATCGTTAGATGCAGATCTACAAGTGACACAGATTCAAGTCCAGCTCACGTTCTACTGTTTCTTCCAATGCAATAAACTAACTATTTTATACAGCACTTTTGCCCATTTTCATTCCCGTTTGCTTGTTCTAATGCACTTGAGTACATAAAGCAAAGCGTTAATGTACTGTACGTAGCGTTTCAGGATCATGATACAATCTCTAGACAGTAGAGTAATCCGATCCCAGATCAGCACCTTAAAATACATATTGAAAACGGTGCAACAGGAGGGGAAAACTCTGAGGTTACCTGCTGTCCTTCTGTCAACCTCTGAACCCTACAAAGACACGTTTCTTTACCGAGGTCTGTGTATTATGATAGAAACCAATCTTTCACAGTATTTGTGCAGGTGGAGTTGGAACTCTGTCATGCTATCTCTCCAAATAAATGGAGGTGTCCAACAATACCTACAAACACACACGTCCAGCGCAAAGGAATCCTTCACAGGCATTGTATTCCATTATTTAAAGGACGGTTCAAACATCAAAATTCTTCATTTACACATTTTTGGGCATTGAAAGTTTCATACTTGATTATAAAGAAAATAAAACACTTCCATGGAAATATTACAACCACTGGTGCTTTAAAAATGAGTTTAGGACAAACTTATATCACTATTTCATGAATATCATCATCAGACATAATTTCATAAACCTGCATGATTATGGCTGTCATGGTTGAAACTACAAGAGTATGTGTAAATTACAGAATTATCATTTTTATATGCAACTGTTGATGGAATATGCACTACTTTTTTGGTAAACAAAATAGAAAAGCTTTCCTCAGAATTACAGCCTGATCTGAAGTCAAAGAAAGACAAATTCTAAATGATTTAAAAGCAAACATCCAGAAAACACTTGCTTCGATCCATTAATGTCAAGCAAAGAAGCAAAAAAACAAAACAATCCATCAAGATTTCTGAAAAACCTTTTGTGCGAGAACAGCATGAGATTCTCAGAGGAAACAACTTTCACCTTGGCATCAACGGTTTTGTCTCTGACTACAATTTATATTTGCACTTCTGGATTTTACAGCCTACATTTAAATTGGGGGCTTTCAATGCAAGTGTCATTTTACTCAAGAATGCAGCAGCTTGCAAGGTACTTTACATGCATTACTGTTGAACTTTATGGAAATTAGGAGCAACATTGAGTGTAATGTACGATGTGAGGGTGCATATGGACAGCAGTCTATATTTCACACTACATTAATGCATTATTTTAGGATAAATATAAAAGTGCGATACCCCACATACACCTTACGTCTGGAAGAGTGATTCCAGCCTATATAAATGCATAGTTCACCAAAATATTCTCTCATAATTTTCTCATCCTGAGGTTGTTCCAAATCGCTCTAAAGTTCTTTCTTCTGCTGAACATAAAAGAAGATATTCTGAAGAATATGGGTAACCAAAAGCGGGGAAAGGGCCCCACTGACTTGTATAGTATTGGGGGGGAAAAAAGTACTATGGGCGTCAATGGCGCCAATCAACTGTTTGGTTATTGACATTCTTCAAAAAGTCTTCTTTTGAGTTCAGCAGAAGAAAGAAATCCATACAGGTTTGGAATGACTTGAGTAAATGTTGACAGGATTTTTAGGTGAACTATCCCTTTAAGTAATAGAGCTTAAGCTATGCACTTTGTGTAGTTTGAATCAGAGCTTGATTGCATAGCAAATGAAAGAAATTAAATATCCCAATTGGGGGAAAAAATCTTTAAGAGTCTGTAAACCCAAAATAAAAGTTGTCATGAATCCTTATGAGGGTGAGCATTACAGAACGTTTTTTTTTTTGGCAAACTAGCTCTTTATATCTAGACAGCAACGTTCATAGAAATGACTTGCTTTCTCCATGCACTAGGTCATCTTTGCACACTAAGGTCAGGGATATTTTTGAGTACTAACAGGTAAAGTACGGCCAATGCCCTGCAGCTGTTTTGCTGTGAATCACATCTTTACATGTACGCAAATTCATGCGCACACGCACACACACATTCATGGGGATATCCTGCACACTTCCCCCTTCCTGTGAGTCAAGTGGCCCATTTCCACATTTACAGCATGCATACAAATTGATAGCTGGACCTTGCCAAGAAAACTGCTGGTCCATTCATTCACTTTTGCAACTGTACACCTCAACTGAGCGCAAAAAAAACATGCAAGTTTACTCAAATTCATTTTTGGGACTGATAAGCATTATAATAACCGATTAAACACCAAATATACAGCAAACCATGTTCCTAATATTACATGGCCCAAAATGTACTTGTACAAATGTACTATATCATGTATACTTTTTATTTTATTTTTAATTAGCATATTTAGTAATGTGGCCAAAGCACCCTTAGATACAAAAAACTCCAAACATATGATCCACAATGCTTTTCTGTGCAGTTGAAACACAATAAACCACACTAATTGACAAGATAAATAAACAAACCAGATAGAAATCCTTTTGGGAAAGAAAACAAAACCAATGCTTTAACCAACTGAATGCATACCGGTGTAAACGGTCTAGATTTTAATACCATGAACAAAGTCTGAGTCACATTTGAGCCATGTTTACAACAGGATGTGACACACGTTAAAGATTTCCTGATCACCTGGATACACACACATCACTGCATTACAACACGTTTTCAATTAAGCAAACGATTAATCAGGGATATGATGATGAACAAGCAGCATTTGTAAACATAAAACATGAAAATGCTCTACAATACACTTAAAAGTGTTTGACAATAGTCTTCAGACATGTCTAAAATGGCATCTTTGATTTATAATCATGATATTGAATGAATAATACAGCCATATACCAATATATTTAAATACTTAGCACCATTTAAACAGCATTTGGGGCATAAACCAGCGGTTTTGAAATCCCTTGATGTGCCATTTAAATACTTTGGTATAAGAATGTGATTTTGCCATTATTACACCTCTGCAATAGGATATTATGGTAATATTGTGTTTTTGGAAATGGTGCAATAAAACCATGATTCATGGACATTATCTTACAATAACACTGCATTCATCAAAGCAACAGTACTGAAACTCATGAACCATGGTATTAGAATATATATAGTAACAAAGTATAGTAGTACCATAGAAAATGTAAATGATAGGCATTTAGAAAAATACCATGGTGGTTATCAATTAGCCATGTTAATACCATGGTACTGTTGTTAGTGTGATTCCTTTGAAGTCCCTTTGAACACATCAATCATGGAAGATCGTCATATTTTGACTGTATTGAATATAAGCTAAATGTATAGTCTTCCTAACTAGTAAATGGACTCGTATATCCGAGATGATACGAGCACAGATGCAAATGGTCACTGGATCCACATCTATCAGCTGCAAAAACAGCTGGAAAATCACTTATGCTGAGCCTCTCTTCAGGCAGACTCCAAACCCACACATGATGGGAATCAAAGCATCTGGTTTGTAATTTTAATTTGAGAGGGACTCACCTTCATGTCGTTCATGATGATTTGGAAGAGCCCTCCCAAAGCGCTGCACTCCTTCTCCATTCCCGCATCCATTTTACCACCCCAAAAACACACGAAGCGTTGACACTTATCCTCCTTATGAAAGCCGCTGTCAGTATGTGAAGGGCGCAGTGCGAGACTGGATTTGAAGGTTATCGTGTGGAAAAGGCAAAAGAGGGTAAATTAACGCGAAAATAGTGAGTGTTATTCCGCTGATTGGCTGCCCGGCGCAAGTAAACTAGTCCCGGCCACGCAACTTACTAAACCGCTGTAAATACATAGCGTCGCTGCGATAAAAGTGGATAGGAAGTCTAACACGGGATATATTTTTTTTTTTTACAATATATCCAACTCCAGGTCAAAAAAGTGCCACGTAAGCACAGGTAAACCCGCAGGAAAACTGACCGTTGAAAGTACCTGGCTCGGCGGGTTCAAACGGCTGGATCGAGTCACGTTAGTTTAGATCGCGACAACCGCCGTGTTTTTTATTCCTCATGGTTTCATTCACTCGATCCAATCGCTGATAGATCCTTAATGGTGATGATTTTGATCGGTTGCAGATTGAATAAGGCTTTCGTGTTAAAATTAATACGGCAAAGCTTGACTAAAGTTTCGACTCCTGATAGATTCCACAGAGCGAGTGGTAAACATTATTCATCTCTCTCTCTCTCTCTCTCTCTCTCTCTCTCTCTCTCTCTCTCTCTCTCTCTCTCTCTCTCTCTCAAAAAGGGGCGGAGCTTGAGCACTTCGGAATTCTTCGTACTTTTTCGGTAGATACTTTGTAACATTAGTAAACTTGACATTTGGAAACGTAGCCATATATATATACGGCAAATGTTTGTTATATTTTAGTCTATTATATATTAGTTATATTAGTCTATATACTTGGGAAAATGTTGCTTGGGAAACTAGCTGCATCACCTAAAAATATAAATGTCCCCCTTATAAGTACATTTTCATCAAAACTTTTGATGCTGAATAAAATTGTTTAAAAATATTAATTACAAAATGTAGTAGATTACTCATGACTGCATGCTGTCCACACGGTTGCTAAACTCTGTTTCCCTGAGCATTTTATGTGTACTTTCAATAAACATAAACCAGAATGGACAAAACAACATCCTGTTATTTTAATGTATTCACAGGGGAGCTGATTTTCAAGGATTCTTATCACATCTATGAGTCAGCATCCCTTGTAATCTTGCCCAGCCTTGTGCATTTTACCTGACATTATGAAATGAGTCCACCGTTCAGCTCAGTCTCATAGCAACGCAGACGTGATAAATTTAGCATCACGTCCTCTAGTGGCCACCTGTCTGTCTGCCTGAGAGAGGAGAGGTCACCTTGTTCAGAGTCTGCAGTGGCCCTCACAGCACAAACATCACAGCTCAGAAAGTGTTGCTATAAAAACAAACAGATCAGTTCACGTCTACATGAATTATTTCTTTCTGATAAAGGATTAATGATTTTTGTTGAAGTCATCCATCATTACAAGGATGTTTAAAAAAAAATGGAGATAGCTCTCACAATAAGCAATGAACAATTGATAAAATATCAAGAGTCGAGCCTAAGAATAACAAACTTATGAGTTATTCAGTATCTAAAATGTTTTAGCATGACTACACTTGTACTTGAAGGTGTTTGCTTCCATCTAATGGTGATACTTTAGTATTGCAGAAGTGTTTTCTTAGCAGATATTAAATACCAACATATATTAAATACAATATTTGCTGTACACTGCCCAGTCTTCTGTAACTTTAATATTTCATACAAAGCAATATTATTTAAAAATAAAACCCAATAAATAAAATAGTTTTCTAACCAACACAAAGAAACCATTTACTTATGTGACAAGAGCACCATTAATGCAATTAAAAAGCTCTTATTTTGTCTTAACTATGGATGAATTACACCTTCCACTGAGTTCAAAGAGGTTACAAAAGTTGACACGGCACTTTATAATGACCTTATTCGTCTTTAACCGGTTCCTAGAACGTCACAGTAATAATACAGTACCATCTGTGTACAGACACAAGACGACAGTATTGAGCATTCAAATGACTTTTATTTTCGGTGTTGGATTCTTACGGTCAATGCACACAAACTATACATCATTTGTGGAAAGAAAAACAATACAAAGTACAAACAGGTTTAATCAGAGCTGCCAGAGATCCTAACTTATAGGCAAGTAATACAATACAATTTAAGATAAAACAAACATTGCAACGTTCAGTGTAGAAAGGTTTTCTTAAAAAGGAACTAGATATGCATTCTTTATTTAAATAAAATTAGTTACTTAATGCACTCCAAGGGTCCTCAAGGTCACGTGTCAATCACACGCAGTCCATGTTAGTTAACACGGTCATAAATAAGCTTATGTATGATGCATCATTCACTCAAATAATGCCATGAAGCATCATTGTCTGATGCAATGTTGCTGGCTTCGGTCACTGTGTGCAAAGGCTCTTGTGGTCAGTTTTGTAAGTGCAGCCTGACCTCACTGAGGTTTGGCTTTTGGTTAGCAACAGCAGCATGAACCAACAACATCTTAATTTCCAGAGCCCTAATTCTAGACAGTCAAGTCAGGTGCAGGCGTATGCTTTACTTGGGAAGGCAATGTATGGAAGACAAAACATTTAAAATGCCACAATGATCTTCTGAATTTTTTAGGTCCACTAAGACTTCTACATTCAAAGATTATAAGAGCATCAGTACCAGCATCGATACAACCACAGAATTTGCTCAGCAAAGATTAGCATTTTCCTCGCATGAAAACAGGGCAATTACAAACATTAATTTGGCAACACAGAACATATATGCTGTGAGAACAAGAGTAGCGTTTCCAATGAGCAGCCATGCGCAAATCAATCCCTGAAGATAAAGCACCCTGTGCCCGTAGACTCAGATTAGTGTTTAGGCCTGGTTAGTTAGCCATTAACGACACAAATCTGTGTCAGTGCATTCGCAGTCTGCATGCAAGTATTTGCAGTGGGACGTCAGAACAGTTTTGAACCGTTCGACAACTGGTTCCTTAATGTCCGTCGGAGCAGAACCACTGTGCACTTTCCAACAAGTGTGGGATTTATGAAAGGATTTGGAAGTACCAGACAACTATACATAATCTCTTTTCACACCTCCAAGTTGCTGTTGGTCAGTTGAATATTCAATGAGCTGGTTTTGCAATTTCCCGTCGAGCGTTGTCATTTTGCACTTTGTTTACGGGCGATGTCACATGCAATAGCCAAAGCGCCGCCTTTCAGGAACCGCACAAAGTTCTCACCCACCAGTGGACCCATGGCATACATCCCGGGCTCCCGCACGCTCTCATACGTGTATGGATCCACGTCTAACGGGTTCCGCCGACAGCTGATTGGCTCTTCCGAGTCCAACCCCAGTGGGCGACCATGTTCTGGGAGGAATGACAGGTTGGGATGGGCGCCAATCAAAACGAGTGCCATTGAGACTTGTAGCACGGTCTGCTGCCCTCCATCATCCTCTAGCACACACTTGCCATCAGGTCTGAAGGCAACCACACGGTGTTTGGGGTAACTGATGTAACCGGTATATGGGTTGGTGCTCTCAGCTGGTGAAGTAAGAGCTTGGTTGGATAGATTAACCGCCATCTCCCCCACTTTGTGTTGTTGTTGGCTCATCATTTGGTGCACTTTGTGGTACTCGGGGTAGAGGAGTTTGGGCAGTTGGTTGAAGATAAGTGCCGGATCGTTCACAGGCCGCCTAAAGGCGTGATATACAGGTGTGTTTAAGTGGTGAGCCGCAAGAACGGCATCTGCCGCCGTCAAGCCCGCACCAACCACGAGAACCGGCTCCGAGGCATGGTCCAAACGGCCGGAGGAAATGGCAGCCTCCAGCTCCCAGAAGCTGTGGCACACGAAGGAAAGGTTTTCGCCTTCCACGCCGAGACGGGCTGGGATGTCGTGGGTTCCTGTGGCAAGCACCACGTTCTCTGCATATACAGAGAAAGGGACTTCTTTCGCTTCCTGTCCTTCGCCACCATTTGCTCTTCTCTGGAGGCCTTGGATCTTCCAAACGGAGCGGTCAGATTCAAGGGAAACCCGTGAGACGGAGGTTACGGTGGTGCCGCAAGCGAAGCTCCCTTCCAGACCCATTTTAGTCACATAGTGCTGGTAGTAGGACGCAATTTCAGCTGGCGTGGCCCGGTCATTGCGAAGATTTCTACACAGACAAAGCACACAAATATTAGACGATCGGTTTCATAAAATGCGTGTTATACTTGTGATGCATTTTCATTTATTCTTATTATATTCTCACCCCAAAAAACAAAAACCCACCACTTTGATTAGTCTGGATCAGGGGTGCCCACACTTTTTTGGCTTGTGATCTACTTCTAAATTGTACTTATAAGTCAAAATGATCCATCTACTATAAAAATACAAGACGTATTTTATAATACACAAAATGTATTATGCACTACAAAAACATTATGAATATATTGAGAATTATTTACATGCTGGTGTAGCTTGCATAACTACATAATCATCATTAAAAGGTCAAATGTCAGACTGTATGTCAATCAAGTGACATTTCATAGTGAGGACAGACGGGTTGGCATCTACTTTGGTAATTCTATGCGATCTACGCGCACTACTTTTGCGATTGGCGTATTGGGCACCCCTTTACTAGATTATATGGAGTAGCCCAAACAAACATAAGATTAAAAGCCACAGGATTTACATTTTTTAGCTGAATTTAACACACTTCTAGTTGTACTACTCACATTTTTATGCATTTGACAGACGGTTTTATCCAAAGCGACTTACACTGACATTCTAATCAGTTGAAAAACCATGACCTTGGCCAAACACCAATGCTCTACTGGTTGAGCTACACATACTGGAAAGCTCACATTACCAAAAGAGAAAAAAAGCTGCAAGTCCCCTTATAGTTTTGGTTTTGTTCTAGCACTAACACAGGAATGTCATTTTCATATTTCAAATGTATGCCAAGAATCCTCCTCTCAATATCTGATTTCATAAAGGTTTCATTTTCATACTTTCGTTTATCTCGCATCCATTCCTTCAGCTTCAAACCAGGAAGTTCCATCCAGTTAGCCAGGCTGAGTGTCAACATTGAGCCCTCCATTGCCTGCAGACATAAAAAGAATAATAAACATTTATATGAAGCAGGCAAAGCACAAGAAAAACATCTGATCAAACCGGTACAAAAACGCAACAGAAGACCGTGTTGAAGTTGCTTTTAGACATGAAAACAGTCACATGAGTGTTTTTCCTCACAGGCCTGTATCTCATGATATCATTCTTGAACATTTCACCCATTTCTATAGAAATGTATGAACGTTTAACTTTGCCTTTTACATTTTTTTTAAAGTTTCTAATATGCTCAATGGTGATTCTGTTCAGATTCACAAATAGAAATTTTAAATTTATTACAGTAAAATAATAATGTAATCAGCTTTCTTTAATATTTTCATTTTGGAGTGCCTTGTCTTTCTGATATTCACCCTTTAAAAAAAATAAAATATAAATACAATTTCCTGAAGACGTGAACAAGATTTACATTTATGCACTCGACTGATTACACACATTGGTGTTCAAATCAGTTCTTGCTTTCCCTGGGAAACCAACCCATGACCTTGGCGTTGCAAGCGCCACTCTCTACTGTTTGAACTACAGGAAAGGCCCTTTGACGTCAGAGACCTCAGATCAGAAGCCAGAAGAATTTCAGGAGTGGTTACTCACATGCCAGGCCCCTCCAGGCGGTCCCTTCCCCAGTACGAGGTGGGGAGTGGCCCTTTCCGGCTCATGTCGCCATACCAGTGGGGAAGCGCAGTCCACCCCAAAGTCACCATCTGGAAGGAGGAGGGCGTCGAAGAGCACAGCCACGGGGTTTGAGGAACGGCCCTCCACACCCTCGCATAGGAACTCCAGATCCTGCACAAATATAAAGAGAAATTGGGTTTTTTCCTGTTTGAACAAAGTGTGCCAACTCTTGGAACTATTGTCAATATTCACTAATCCTTAGGACAGCCTATATAAACGGATACAGTTAATCACCATTCATGTAAAGAGGTGTGGTAAATGTGTGTCGAGGGCTTAAGGTGTGTGAATTACCTGGTCAAGCAAAGACAGATGAGCTTTCTCCGTCAGCTTGTTATGTAAAATTGGGTTGGGATGGAAGCCACTGGGGGAAAAGTAAGGCGTGTATCCCGACAGCAAATAAGAGAGACAAATCCCCGATGGGCCATTACCTGTTAAAAATAAAGTCATGCATGTGAATACTGAACGCTCTACAGCATTTCATACCTCAAATTAATCTTTTTTTGGGGGGGGGGGTGAGAATTAAGATGTTCCATTTGAACACCATGTCTCTGAAATTGGCTATTAAAGGGATAGTTCACCCAAAAATGAAAAGTCACCCTCAAGATATTTAGAAATCAATAGAGCTCATCAACTGTTTGGTTACTGATATTCTTAAAAATAGCTTCTGTGTTCAACAGGAAAAAAGTAATGATAATTCATACAGGTTTAGAACAAGAGTGAGTGACTAGAAATCTCAGTTTAATCCGGTCGAGTTTTTACAAACTGCCACAGAATAATAATCTGAGCCTCACAGTCTTTAATCTGAAGCAAGTGGATGCGTGAATGGCTGGTAAGAAATATTTCCAGACTCTCTCCTCTCCGCCTTTAAAACACGGTAAACGTTTTAAACTGAAAGCACGCGTAATTATTGGTAGCTGAAAGAATAATGAAAGCATCCAATACTGTGAATAAACAAAAATCCAAGGAGTGTTGGATGTGCAGAACATTGTAATTAACAGGCATACCAATTATGCTGAGCTTTCTGCATGCCCAGACTCCATTTGAGCCTGTCCATTAGTTAATTTTAGACTTTGGCTGCAATACAACACTTCAAATTGCTCACAGAAGAACGGTCTGGATTAAACAAAGATGAAAATGAGAGCGAGAGGTAAATGGTAAAAGAATAGGGATCATTTGTGGAAAGGGCATTGAGAGTTCATGAGTCACATGAACAAACTTCCCTTAAATATAAGGCTGACTCTTACCGACAATGACAACAGGCAGGATGTCCTCAGAAAGTGTGTCTTGGCTGTACAGCTCCATTGTGGCTCTCCTGTCACATGCAAAGAGAGAAACGGGGAGTTGCATAAGCCATAAAAAAATAAAAACCCCTTCCCTTCATCATGACCAGTGTTGGGGAAAGCTGCTTTGAAAAATTAGTGCAATACAATACTCTTAAAAAGTAACATTGCATTACTTTGTTCCTTTTTAAGAAAAGTAATGCATTATGTTACTTTTCCGTTACTCTCACCACAATTACAATAAGGCTGAATTAATTGCAAATTCACTCTTGTAGTGTCACTCCTCCTGCAGAAGTTTAACTTCATTCACCAATAAAAAAAAATAAAAAAACCCATCTAAAGTCATTTTTGCTTCATTTTCCCAACCCCGTTTCTGCAAGTGCATTGGTCAATAAAGTGAAACTAAATATTTGTCGTTTAATCGTAATTATTGGAGGTTTGTGTAATATTCTAATTGTATTCATCGAGGAATACGAGATCTTTTATAATACTATATCAACTCATACAGTAGAGCATTGGCGTTTACAGCACCAAGGTCATGGGTTCAATCCCAGGAAAAGCAAGAACTGTTCCTTGAATTCAATGTAAGTCGCTTTGGATAAAAGCGTCTGCCAAATGCATAAATGTAAATGACGACAGAACAATTCGTGACAAAACCATAACTTGCATAAGGTAACTTTTTTGTTTTGTTTGAAAAAGTAACTTCGATACTTCGCTGTAAATTTAAAGTAATTTGTCAACTTCCTAGCTTCTTGACTAGCATCTGATTACATAACTCAAGTTAACTTTAATGCTCTCCCCCCCCCCAATATTAATAGTCACTAATACTTTTCCCTCCTGTTAGATAACTCTATATAATCTGCATTAAAGGAAGGCGATACTTATGGATCAACTGAAGTGTTACATAACATAACTGAAGAAGTTCGGTGCAACAATGACACTGCAGAATTTGTTAAAGTGACCGTGCCTCTTTAAAGCTGCCGAGTCATTCTTAACGGTGACCACACGACGTGACAGACGTCACTATCCTCTCACATGAACTCTGGTTATTATTTTACATACATAAGGTATGCATTTCCTGTTTTCTTGAATAAGGTCCAGGGCAGGGGGGCGTGCGAGACGTTTTCGGAGTTCTGGACGGTTTGAAGCGCCGCTGCTGCAAACTCAAAATAATTTGTTTGTTTTTAACTAATTAAATTATTTTTTATTTTTTTACCGTAAATGTATTCAAGTTATTCAAATGAGCTATTATCCGTAGCAACGCACTTGTAAAATGTTAATATATAAAAAAAGGCTCTCACAGAAAAAAAAAAAAAAGACACTTGTCATGACTATTTCCCAACTTACTTGTGAAATAAAAATGTCACAAGGTACCGTGACCGCTCTCCTGAAGTCCATTCGAGGAACTAAACCGTTACGCCCCCTAAATTAAATACTTGCTAAATGCCTAAACTAACGCTTTAATCTCCGCTCATGCATGTTCTGGTCGAGGTATTCTTCGCTCCTCCGAACTTTCCAGAGAGGAAGACTCATCGCTTCTCAGTCGCGAGCCTCTCCGCCTCGTTAACCGGGGGAAACGAGCGGACACCCGACACTGCGATTACGGGAGTTACATGAACACCCGGCGAGCGTCTGACGCGCGACACATGCGAGTAACGTGCGCTTTCGATTTCCATATTCGACGGACATGTTACGACGCAACACCAATTTAAGGAAAGAAGAACAAAGAGTTGTAATGATCTAAGAGATTACATGATACAACAAAAAAATTATACAATAGATAAAAATGGCACGCGTTGTTAAATATACTGTACATAGTAACCCATCAAGGCTTGCACGTGTAATCCACCTACCTTTAATGCAAATATCAGAATAAGTCACGCTTCACTTAGGACAGCAAAGTCTTCGGTGCACAAGCAGAGCGACTGCAAATGTAATTTTTTAAAATAAAAATCCCCAGACACACACATACAGTCCTCCTCCTCCCGGTGAACACAGGGATGCCGCACCGCTACAGCTCACGACACTCGTGCGCTAATGGGTTTTATAATTCTTCTCAGCCAGTCTGATAAGAACCAATCATCGCAAGCGGTGAGAAATCGCGGTTAGTGATTGGTGCAGTGCGGGGTGACGTATGAGCGGAGAGTAGGCTGTAGTTTTCCACAATGATCTCATCGTTGATTGGCTTGATTCCTGCTGTCACTCCACATCAGCCAATAGGCGAGAGGTGTCCAAACTCGGTCAGAAGGGCCACTATCCTTTTTTTAATTTTATTTTTATTGCAGAACTTTACATAAATCAAATATAAATGTTTTAAATATTATTGTTAAATAATAATAACAATAATAAAAAAGGTTTGCATAATAACTTTAAAAAAGAAAAGCTCAATGACAGGGTTAAATTATTTGCCATAGTGCATCAGAACGTTTGTACTTTTTTACTATTAATTAGTTCAAGGAATGAAATGACAAAATTAAGTTCAGCAAGAAACATAGGAAAGCATATAGGAAAATTTTGCATACAAAATAAGGAAATTAACGACTCATTCAAGGGACAGCAGCTTTTGTTTTTCATAATAAAAGATAACCTCTTTGAGGACAGAAGTGTGGGTAACATTTGTAGGGCTAAAAACATAAGAACTTAATTCAGGCCAAAATGTATTGGTTATATTACAATCATAAAATAAGTGGGCAGAAGTTTCTGGACTATGTGGGCCGCTGTCCTGCAGAGTTCAGCTCCAACTTGCCTCGACACACCCGTCTGGAAGTTTCTCGTATGACTAGAAAGACCTTTATTAACTGGTCCAGGTGTGTTTGATTAGGGTTGGAGCATCGCTGCCATTGACCTCTGCTCTGATTTTCACGTCATTTTTTATAAACAAATGTCTTATGGCTTTTGTAATAGAAATTGTATTACTTATGAATCCTTATCTTTAGAAGTGGACAAGTTTATCAGAAAAGAAAAGCATAGGTCTATCTGTCCTAAAAACAATGTAAGAACAGGATTCATTGTTTCTACCCAAGCATAATGATATGAACTGAGAAGAGGCCGAGGTGGGGGTTAAAAGAGTATATACTGACAAAGGGATTTGCCTCTCATCCTTCTCATGCTTAGATGTTGTCTGTGTGTGTGAGAATGCAATTTCTTGCAAGAAATAAAGCTTTTCGTTTTCTGTTTAAACCTTTTTGAGAATCTCACTTGTTCTTTATTGATAAACATTTAGGAAAAAAAATTCCACTACACCTTATTTTGGTTACTTTTGTTGCTTTTTGTAATAACCACACATAAACTGGATGTAAATATAAACTAGTTATATAACATTTATATAAATCAATAAAACGCACATGAAAAATGTATTTTTTGCATCTCGGGGATGAATTGATTTCTGTATTCCTCAAGTTGTAAGTCGCAAGTCGCTTTGGATAAAAGCATCTGCTAAATGAATAAATTAAATGCTTGGTTTTAAATTTAATGAATTTAAATTAAATGAATGCTTTTCTCTCAAAAATACAAGCATGTAGCTAACCCAGTTTGTGCTGAATACAGTGTAATGAGTCTTTTTTTATTAATATATTGATAAGCAACTGAAAAAGCACAAATGTCAGAGAATGTCAACACTTTTCCAGTGCCCAAACACCCCTCGGACCCCAGAGGGTTAAAGAAAACGATTACCTTTTTTTTTGCCCCCTAAACAACTGAATTAATAAAATTCATTATTCACAAGATTAAATCTCCAAACATTTATTTGTTACAGAATTGCAAATGGCTTCATGACTGAAAGCAAAGAGAACTGCTAAAGGTTTGGGATTTTTATTTTGTTACTTTATCATATAGTTTGTTTGTTTAAAAAATAATACTTTTAACACCCCTCTTTAATACTCCTTTCCCCCTTAAATCAATATACATGTTCCAGTTACATCAACAACAATTGTTTACAGCTGGATAATATGGGCAATACGACCCCTTTGTTTGAATTTATATTCTTTTTCATATTTTTCATGCTCAATTTGCTTGTTGTAAAAAATACAGATGTAAAACCTTTAAATCAATATTCATATTTTAGTTACAGCCTAAACGCAATAATGTGAGTGACCGGGAGATATTCTTAGGCTACAATGTCAGGTGATGCAATATAGCTAATACACTTTTGTGTTACTTTCTTTGACCCCCTCCCTCCTTAAAAGAGAAAGAAAGTTTCCTTTGTTGGGAACGAATTACTTAAATCCTCGTTCAAGGTCTTTTCTCGTGGTGTGTTTGGGTTTCTAGGGAGCATTTTGGTTTTGTTGTGAAAGGAAACTTTTTAATACTGCAGAACAGAGCCTGCTTGACAGAAGTATAAATATCATCACACATTTGAAAAAGGAAACAACTTTCCTAAGGTCATAAATTCATATTGATGATTAGCTGAAGGACAAATGTAATACAGTAGTATACTGTGGCATATTACATATATCTTGGTATCAAATTCATATAGCATGATGTTCACATACTTCAAGCTATTTCAAAGAATATTATAGAACTACAATGTAACCATTGCAGTGGCTCTGAATTGAGTTGTAATTGTAATGAAACATTTTCTAAATCATCATTGCTACATTGACTCGAGTTTTGATCGTGATCATAGATCACCTCACAAGAACATGCCGTCTTTTTAACAGTAAAGTTATTAATACTGTTTCATGCTGTACCCCAGGACCTTCTTAAATTCTTTTGGCTATAGTCAGCACATGACTCAACAAGTTTCCAGTCAGGCTGGACGAGGGGCCCTTTTCAAAAGGCTCACACACGCTTTTCCCCCTGAATCTATCCAAGAGTCAACGTCCATCACAAAGAGAACCAAGTCTGTCATCACAATCCATCGCTTTATCAGCTCTGGGACAAAAGTACACAGGCATGAAAATCTAATTCAACAGGTCTCATGCATTTTCTAACATATTTACATAGCTCAGAAGTTATGTAAATTCTTACGTAACAATATCCAGTAAGTCTGCACAGAAACCACATGAGAACGATAACTTGAGGTTTTAAACAAACTTTAGTTTCAACATGTATATGGTTTATATACACTATACAAGTTGTTCATATTTGTTAGCATTGGATATCATGAATCAAGAATTATAAACAATAACTTTTTACAGCTAAGGTAAATTATATACATATTATTATTCATTGATTAACTTTAAATGTTAAAAATGTATGCGCAATATGTAGAAATGAACATTAACCAAGATTAATAAATGTAAAGATTAAAAAATAAACTTTAATAAAAAGTATCGCTCATGGTAACTATGGTAAAGCCTTTGTTGTAAAGTATTACCAAACATTGTTTCCAGGGAAAAAGTTATTATGCAAAGTCATTCTGACTTCGACTTGGCATGATCGATGAACAAATTAATGACTTACAAAAAAATTACATGCATCTAATGTTTAAATGTAATAATTAAAAAAAATATCAATCCTTAAATTTATAAATGATACATAAAACCTGATTTTAATTTTTTTTCACATTTTTGTCAAATATTGAGATTGTGCTGCACCAGGGAATATAATGCTGAGACCGGACAGTATTTGAGTCAGACGCAGGTGGGGCATTATTGTGCAATTACCTTTTTTTTTCCTTTAAACTTTCACCGGCATTTGTCAGCTAGATCCACAACGCTCCCATTGACATTTGTCTGCATTTAAAATAATTTCTTTGCAGTATCTATAGCATCTGGAATACGTTGGAAAACGTCCAACGTTACTAAGAAGTCTATTCATAAAGGCATGAAGGCATAAAGGCATTCACTCAAGGCATGATATCAGCAAAACTGCGACAAACAATGCCTGCTGACATGAGAGATTACACTTCTGGTTTTGTGATTAAAACCCCTGACAGGCTGAATAGAAATTGCACTCTTACCTTAAAGAAAACACCATAAGATCAAAAAACCTCTTAAAACGAGAACCAACATGTATCTTAACAAAACAACTGAGAAATAATCTTTATTGGCATTTAAATCGCAACATAATTTACAAATCATTTAAAATCAGTGTCTTGACATCCTAAACGGCCCAAACTCATCTTTCAGACCGAAAGGGAAACCAGAGCAATGTGAAGCGGAGGTCATGTAATGCGTAATACTCCAGTGTGCACATTCCTGAACCGCAGAAAAGAAAAGCATTTCAAATGTCATTACCAACTTTAAAGATTCCCTGCAGTTCCAGCTCTGATACAAGTAGGAGAAAAGCCCTTAATCAAGTCAACCACGGATATTTTCACAGTTCCCAGTCCATTCCAAAGTTTCTAACCGGGTACCGACAGCAGACTTATGAGCTTAAGCCTGTGTAACATGTTTATCCAAGGAAAAACAGGGGAGAAAAATCATCCAGAAGAACCAAAGATGAAGCAGAAAAAAATGGCTAGTCCAACTTAAAGAAAGGTTACCATCTACCAGGGTAATGTATTTACTTCATTTGTGCTCAAAACGCCCAGTTAAAGTCAGAAGCTTCAGTCAAAATGCTGTATTATATTGATCAGTATTTCTGTCTTGATTTCCAGTAACAATATAAATAGCAACAAAACAAAAATTGAATTTCAAATTTGTACAAGACATAAAGAATATAACACAAAGTTAACTTCTCTTACCTTATTGATCATCTTTTTTGTTTGTTTAAGCATAAGTTAAACAAAAAAAGTGAAGGCTTAAAATAGAAAAAAAAGGTATTTTTCAATATGGTGAGAACTGAAAATATAATACATTCTTAAATTTCGGCATTTAGCAGACGCGTTTATCCAAAGCGACTTACATTGACTTTCTAATCAGTTCTTGCTTTCCCTGGGAATCGAACCCATGACCTTGGAGTTGCAAGCACCACACTCTACTGTTTGAGCTACAGGAAAGCTGTGAAAACAAGTCTTAACTTAGCTTATTTTTACTCAAAATCAAGATTAAATAAAAAAAAATGATTAAATGATATAATGTTTGACTATTCCTGTTAGTAACTTTTTAATTTATGGTATGATATAAAATACTGATGACAATTTAGTGGTTTTAGGAAAATACATTTGTATTTTGTTATACAGAAAGTATGTCATAAGGTCAAAAATTTAAAATAAGGAGATAAAAAAACTAAAACGGCAAGCACGTGTTTGTAAACCTTCAGTATCTACATCTTTATGACATTAGAGACGACTTCCACACACACTAGACTTTGGATCGGATGACCTCAATCAAAGCCTTCCGAAAGTTTGCACCTCCCTACCCGGCCAAAGAGCGGATTATTACAGAAGTATGGAAACAATACAGGCAGTGGAAAATTCCACCATTTAAAGATTACAAGGAAGGTCTAGTGACCTCGTCTCCACAAGAGGGCTGAGTCATTCGGGTGTGCAATCCATCATTTCACGTGCCTGGAGTGAGATCAACAGCACAGACACAAATCAATCCGGCCGGTTAATTCCTAATCCCAAAGAAATCATTCATTTCAACCATCACCAATTAAAAACTAAATAAAATTGCAGTGCAGTTTAATCCCTCATACTGTAATAACATTAAATAAATTAAACTGCCATACAAAAAGCACCAAATCTGAATGTTAAAGCAACAGTTAGTCCAACATCAAGAGGTGGTTGTCAGCTAAAACAGAGCCTGGGCCGTCAACGCACACTCGTGTTATTCCCTCTGCTGACCATGAGCTCAAACTGCACAGCCTCACTGTTTGAATGGAGTTTAATAATGCAAGCAAATCCTTTGAAACAAAGAAAGACAAGCAAGACGTGAATGAAAAAAGAGGAGCCAAATAAAGTAAGAGTAAAGTTGCTGTATCACTCAGATACCTTCAGTCGGCCCCATAATCAAAAAGTCTTTGGTCCAACAGGGGGTCTCGACATCCAAGCATGAGGTAACTCTCAAACGAGCAAAAGAAAAAAGAAAGAAGAAAAGAGAGGCAAACTGAGGTGAAGAAATAAAAGTAGTGTGAATGGAAAGATAAGGGAGTGTGAGGCAGTCTGTGTGAAACAAGGTCACTTTAACACTAGCGTGGCTTCAGTGCCGTCTTCCTTCTTCAGGTAGAGGCCGTGCGTCAGGTGATGCTCTCGACGCAGGTACGCGTAGAAATAATCCGATACCAGGAGGATCTGTGGTGGAGAAACACACATGTATTCTGTTAACTTTCATGGTACTCACTAAAAGAACTTTACAGATTTGTGTTGAAAAGTTAGGCGTTTGTGTTTGACGTTAGGTCTAATTTCTCTACAAAGAATATGGGATTTTTTGTCAGACAGAGGAGGAAATGTGAGGTGCGCGTGCCTCGTGTGTGTGTGTGTGTGTGTGTGTGTGGCGTGCTGCCAGCAGTCCTAGTTAACCTAACACACACCGTTTCACTGCAGTTAATGAATAATCAAACCTTGTTCCTACATCGATTTTTTCCACTCACGATTTGTTAGTCAAGTAGTTTTGAAACATTATTGCTAGAAGCGGATAAGAGCCACTAAATTTGCAATTCATTTTCTTTGGCAATGCATTACAACAGACCCTTCTTTCTTGTCTACCTGCAAAATTCAGCGCCAACCCTGATCAAACACAACTGAACAAGTCTTCATGCAAAGATCCCACTTTTTGACCATTTCCGTGTTCTTTAGCTCGTCTGTTTACGCTCACTTTAGACACGACTGGTATCTGATATCGGTTTTCATTCCCACGTAAAGCGATTGCTTTATTAAACTGTTAGACACTCTGGTTTTGAATGGCTGTGCTGTTAAAATGATTTATGAATCATTTCAGGTGGCCGTGGTTATTTGCCAGCATGGACAAGATAACAGCGGTCATGGATGCAAAATCTGACAGAACGGAAACACACAAGAAAATAACTAATTATAATTCAATTTGCAGCTCAGTAGATCTAGAATTTTGCAGCGACATAAAGATGACATTTTTTGAATGAATTCGAATGACTAATAATGAGCGTTTTCCTGCAACTCAAACAGTAGGGTGTGACGCTCGCAACGCCAAGGTCATGGGTTTGATTCCCTGGGAAAGCAAGAACTGATTAGAAGATCAATGTGTTTCTTAAATGCAATGTTAGTCGCTTTGGATAAAAGTGTCTGCCAAATGCAGAAATGTGTGAGAGATGTTCAAATCAAATATTCACATTTAAAAAACATTATTTACTAGCCTACATATATAGATTTATATATCAAGTTGCTCAAGTCAACCCAAACATGCACTTTTCTTATGTTAAAAGAATACCATTTCTTTTGCATTCAAATCTTTACACAAGAAATCCTGCGGGTCATCAAGAACCATATGCTGAAGTCATATGCAGTTATGGTGAAATGACTTCGTGTTTTTGCATATTTTTATGCAAACAACGCGCTGTCGCTTTAATTCAGTGTGTGATAAGATCATAACACAACATTAAAAAGCTATCCTTGTGGGTAAACGTGTCGCCCTCACGTTGTGGCGACTTGGAATTCAAAGCGAAATCAGATATAGGCGTTTTTTTAGTCGTAGGTCGGTTGTGCAGATATCAGATATATATCTGATTTAAAACCACATTTGGAAGTGGCTCAGATCGTATGTGTGGGACAGATCTTGTGTAATTCTTGTGTTTACATGTGTGCAACAAATTCAGATCTGTGTGGGATTTTTTTTATGCCAGTGTAATCGTAGCCAAAGACTTGTTGCTTAATGTCTGCCATGCATTGCACGCTTTTGGGCTGATTGTACAAAAAGATGACCAATCGTGGCCATTTCTGCCATGGCTTATACATTTTACGACATAGTCTGAAATGTAACATGATGATCACGGTGTGTTTGCTGCTACGACCTACATCTACTGACTAGACTAGATTTTAAAAAGCTACATGAAATGTGGTCTTGATCAACACGACATGGCGCAAAATGTAAAATGACTGGCCTCAAGCTCCATTTGCATGCCAAGTTGGCCTCTTTTCCCTAGCCATGACCGCGACCATATTCTCCTTTCACAATTACCAAAGTGCGATTCATCTTCCTCTATGCATTTACCACTAGCGCATGCTGATGATCTTTCATTCTTCTATACTAACTTGCATCGTAGCCTTTCACTGAAAAACTGGCATCATTGTACAGTCTACATACATTATTAGATCCATGTCATACTGTGTGATTTGAAACGATTGAATAAGATTGCCAAAAATCCATAGCATTCATAACACATTGTCAAGATGGGACACTTTACCTGTCCAAAGTTGAAGAGCAGCGTGATGGCGTAGTAGAAATTAGAGTTGGCACTGCCAGCGTATATCCACAGATGCCAGAGTACAGGAAAGAGCGCGGAGCATGCCAACAGCACACATGACACCAGAAAGATGTTTCTCAGAACTGAGACATAGAAGACAAAAAAAACATTAATTTCTACAATTTAATACATGCATCTGATTTCATTAAAAAGCTAGCTAGCAGATTTCAAAACAAACAAATAGAGTGAAAGTCTTTGCAGGCTTGCACCGAATCTGTGCGCACAGAATTTCACTGAAAGAATTTAAATAACTGTCATTCACAAAGTAAAAGTCATGCAGTCTTAAAAATAAAGTGACTTTATTGGCATCAATGGTATCGGGAAGAAACATTCATTAAACCTCCTGTTTTAAACGTTCTTCACACGAGTTAGCTTAAGAACTGTTCACTGAAAGGTTCTTTGGGGAAAAAAAAATAGTTCTTATCTTGAATCACAGTGAAAATCTTCCTTTATTTTTAAGAGTTTGATTCAAAACCCATAGAATTCAGTAGATTTTCCTACCAAATCACTGCAGAAAATGTGAACACAATCCTTGTGCCAAATACTCCACATTTAATTAATTTACAGAGAAAACCCCCACAAAAGAAATATTAAACAAATAATATTTTTGGTCAATTTACACTACTGTTCAAAAGTTTGAGGTCGAGAAGAAGTCTCTTTAGCCTCATTCATATAGTCAGTCAAAATCTGATTTTTGTGCATATCCGATTGGAATCGGATCATATTTATCAACTGTGAACAGCAATTTTTTTTTTTTACAAATTTGTTTTGATCTAAATTCGTATTCCTATCCAAATTCCTATTCCTATTTCTTGAATTCCATTTTAGCCTGACTCGGTTTGGATTTTGCATGGTTTGTCACTTTCTCACGCCACATAATATGCAAACATGTCTGACGCTATAAGAAACGCGCTGAAAGTCGTGGCAGAAACAAGGTTGTTACAAAGTCGAGCAGAAAGTTACAGTATAATGGAGGAATGCTTTGGAAGACCAGTATGGAATAAAGACAGCTACATATCGCCATGCTGTAAATAAGACAACATCTGTATGTCAAACCGCTCCAACGTCGCTGTTGTTTTGTTTTACGCCTACCAATGCAACATCATTGCAATAGGAAAACGAAAGAGAAAGAACGACCATACATAGTGTGGACAGCAAATATCTTAGATCAGATTCCAATCGGATACACAAATAAAACACAGTAATATTAAACCGTGATATTGTGAAATATTATTCCAAATTTAATTTATGTGAAAATATTTCCAGACCAACTCCAATGACTCATATAATAATCCATATTTTTGTAATTAAATGCTCTCTACAATGAGTCTGAATAGCAAGAATCAAATGGTTCATGGTTGAGCCATAATTGACTATTGACCTTTTATTATTGAAGAAAGGACAGCGCTTTTTCAGCCCAAATTTCCAGTTTCACACCTGTTAACATATTTAAATGAAAAGAGACTCACATCTGTAGAGGTGATTCCAGGCTGGCAAAAATGCCATGTAGAGGGCGACATCTCCCACGGTGGGGTAGGACTTAAAGATGGAGATGATTGCTATCTGCATGAAGATGAGGAACACCGGATGCTCCCTGTGTGAATGAATTATAAATGCTAAATGAAGGCACTGCTTTATGCATTTCAGTTCAGCCATATGCAGGACCTACTTGAGCTTGATGGAAAGCGGGATGGTGTAAAAAAAGACATTGATCTGGAAGACGCAGATGAAGAAGAGACGAAAGTGCTCGAACATCTCTGCGAAGAAGTACCAGAAGAGTCCGATGTTTGGTGTGAGGTCTGGAACAGAAAATCTGTGGGAAAGACACACAAACACACGCTGTAGATATCAGGTGAAACGTAACAGAGTGTGATGTACGACTGCTGACTGACATGAAACCATAGACAGAAGGGATGAAGTCCCAGGAGCCCAGGAGGAAGAAAGAGAGTCCAGTGATCACCACCAGACTGCCCACATATATGAACGCATACTGAAGAGTGAAGAACCAGAAACTACTCCTCCTCAGGTTCACTGGGATATACAACCTCTGAAAGGGAGACAGAGAAGAGAAGTATTATCAGACACTCTCATCATGTGGCTTACCATTAAACTTACCTCAAATAAACACAATACTTCAAATAAATTAACATGTGTGAGGTTTTTAATGTTGTTTATATGTGTATGTGGTGTTTTTAATATGCTTTCAGACAAGCAAATTCATAAGTCAACACCATTACAGAGTAGTTTCTCCTTAAAAGTGCGTGAAAAAGATGGTTTGAAATCGCTGGTGTTTCTTACGTCACAAACTACCTTGCAGCCAATCACATCAATGTGTGGGCGGGCTTTAGCATATCATTAACTATGATCGCTCTGAATCAGTGGAGTCTCTTAAGTTTATCCCAGGTACATTTAGAAACACAGCAGGTGTATGATGATGTTATGAGGAACTATATGCCTTTCTCCACTGACGTTCTGAGCTGTTCAAAGTGTTTCTAAGGACGCTGATTGTTAGAAGGAAGCTCTGACTCTAAGATTGCGGACGGTAACGTGATTTGTGTAAAATAAGCAACACATTATTAGCTGATTGATAACGTAGTCACATTAATACTGTTATGTGTCTAAAGTGGTAAAGAACGATAACTTTGTGCAGCGTTTACTATAGTAACTTGAGTAAAAGTTGACCGAGTGGATCTGAGCTGGTGCGAATGAGTGGAGGCGGGGATAATTAGCATATTCATGAATTTGAAGCAAGATACATTCAAGCTATTTTAGGGCATGAAGAAATTTTACACTTGGGAAAAAACTTTTAAATTATGTCATTTAAAGCATTTAAAACACATTGTATGACATGAATTTAAACTGATGGTCAAAAACATCGAAATGAAGACTGTACTGAAAAAATACAATACTTCCATAGAAATATGTTTTGCATTCGATGCAAGTAAATTAAAACAGTGGCCAGTAACATACAGTAATACCTTGAGATACTCGTAACTCGTACCGAGCTTGTAACTCAAACGGCTCGTATCTCAAATAATTTTTCCCATAAGAAAAAAAAAAATCTGTTCCGGCCCTCTAAAAAACTCCCTTATTAGTACTAATAACAATGAAAAAATATGTTTTTAATTGCTATAGAGACATGCACACACACACAAAAAGTGAAAATCATATAAGAATTCCTGTGATATAAAATAAAATGTGGTTTTAATTATGAGCTTTAAGCTTCGAGACAGACGATACAGTAGCGGCATGTGCGGAGGATGAGGGAGGGATGACGTACATAATACAAACAATACGGAAGTGCAATGTTTCTTCCCATGTAGAGTATTGGATAGCCTCAGAATCTCCTTTTAGTTATTACTGAACACTCATAACTCGTGCTGCTCCCAGCTTAATATTCCTGAATCACTCGTCGCCCCCGGTAACCTCCCGCTGTAACACCAAGGTGGCCCTCTAGTGGAGATCATATGCAATTACCCCATAAATGAGGCAGCTTGAGCTGCTCCAAGTGCTCGAAGTCGGCGTCTGTAAGCGTACTCGTATCTCAAATATTTACTTGTATCTCAAAGCAAAAATGTTGCTCGAAGGCTTGCTCGTATATCAAAATAATTGTATGTCCGGACGCTCATATCTCAAGGTATTCCCATATTTCTATTGTATGTGAATGTATTATTTATGAAATGAAATAAAATAAAAATAACAGAAATCCATTATTATTTGTTGCACATAATCAGCGTCATGTAAATGGTATCTGCGCTAGTGTGAGTACTAACTCTCACCTGCAGGAGGAACAGCAGTGCAGGAGCAAACAGGGTCAGAGGATAGATGGACTGATACGTGGCCAAGGCCAACATTATCCCGCTCAACAAGGCACTACCTAAAAAAAGAAAAGAAAAAGTGACAACACTCTACACAGTAAACCTGTACATCTATAGACATAATCCCATGCTCTATAAATAGTAGTTACATACGTCCTGCTGTTCATTTCCTAATAATCTGATCTCGGCCATACCAGATAAAGACTGGGGAACCAAAACCATGACTAAGATACTTCATAACCATTACAACTATTATGCACTATCATTCAAAAGTTTGGGGCCACTAAGATGTTTTTAAAAGAAATATCTTATGCTCATCCAGGATGGATTTGACAGCAATGTTGTGAACTATTATTACAATTTAAAACAACAAATTAAGCTGAATTTTCATTGTTCCTCCAGTCTTCAGTGTCACATGATCCTTCACAAATTATTCTAATATGTAAAGAAACATGTTATTTCTTATTATTAAATGTTGAAAATAGGTGTTAAAGGGTTTCTTGATGAATGCAAATTTAAAATGAGCAGCTTTCACTTCAAATTGAATTCTTTTGTAACATTATAAAGTCTTTACTAATCGATTTAACACATCCGTGCTTAATAAAATTAATTTCTTAAACCCCCATCTTTTGAACAATATTGCACATGCAAACAATGCTTGAATAGAGGGAAAATGTAATGTCAAGACAATACAATCCCAATACTCGGGACGTTTTGATTTTAAGACGCTTAGCTTTAAGTGCACTAAGGGAACACTCACCTTTTAATGTACAGAGAATGAAGAGCGCAATCACTGCATTGTTGAGCCCACACGTCGACTTTGCCACACAAGACAGGATGGTGAAGGGGTTTAACAGATAACTGGAAGACATTTAGTCTAATGAAAATGCATGCAATAACAAACCGTTGCTTTATTTGAAATGAAAAACATGACTGCATTGTCTTGATTTAACGCTGGATCAGAACTCACAACATGGCAACTTTGAGGGGGATGTAGAACATCTCCTTGGGAGAGCGGAGGAGCTCCAAACAGTCGGTGGGATACCGGTCCGATTCCAAGGCATATTTCTGTTTTCTAAACTACAAAATACACAGAGATGCAAGATATTTTAATCAATACAAAAATAAAAATGTAATAATAATAAAACAAATATAATAAACAAACAGGCTCTAACTTCGTGCACAAATATCAACCAAAAAAAAGCTATAACTTACCACATTCTTGTTATAAATCTGGACTGATAGATAAAGAGCCACCGCTGTGATTCCATCCGCTATCTGGTGACAGTGTTTACATGTGTGAGGTTTCTACAAAAACACTTTCTGCATCTTCAACATCTTGTTTAACATACAGTAATCCCCGAGATACAAGCAAGTCTTCCTGTGGTGTGTGTTATATACATTTATGGGTAAGTGCATATGATCTCCACTAGAGGGCCAACTTGGTGTTACAGCGGGAGGTTACCGGGGCGACGAGTGATTCACGAGTATTAAACTGGGAGAAGCACAAGTTATGTGTGTTAATAATAATAAATATGAGATTCTGAGGTTCTATCCAATAACTACATGGGAAGAAACACTAGACTTCCGTATTGTGTTTGCATTATCTACATAAACTGCGTAATCCATGCTATCCCTCCCTCCTCCACACATGCATGTCTGTCTCGAAGGTAAGAACTCATAATTAAAACCACATTTTATTTTATATCACAGGAATCCTTAGATACTATATTTGTGTGTGTATGTCTCTATAGTAGTTAAAAACATGTTTTTACATTGTTATTAGCACTAAGGGAGTTTTTTTAGAGGGCCGGAACAATATATATATTTTTTTATGTTATTTCATATGGGGAAAAATTATTTGAGATCTGAGCAATTTGAGTTATGAGCTTGGTTCTGGAACGGATTATGCTTGTATATCAAGGTATTACTGTATATACACCCCAATTGTTTTAGTTTGAAACGAACAGCAAACTGGAAAATTGCATAGCAAATCACATTTGGGATCGTTGCTACCAGTTGCTTTTTTTTTTTAAAGGCCCAATGATGTAAGAAAATAGGAAAGACAAATAAGGACTTACCATAAAAACAAGCTCTGCATAGTCGATCACAAAATGAAAGAGGTATATGATAAGGGGTGTCTGGAAGAAATAATAATAAAAAAACAACTGACATCAGATCCTAGAATTGAAGATTTTAAGAAAATTGATACTGATGTGGGACTTACTTCATGAAACACATCTCCTGAGTAAGGCGAGACCCCAAGATCCAACAAGGCAAGACCTTCCACAACTGTTCGAAATCCACAAATCAGTCACATTACGCATTTAACGACTAAAGCAAAGAATCCGAACGCCATTTACCGATGCACAACCTTTACCAATGACAGCACTGTCCTACTCTATGACATGCTATACGCCACCAAAAACTATTCCACACAATAATATAATAATTGTATATTATTATATATGCAGTTTAAAAGAACATTAGCATTAATTAACATTGTGTATGAATTGTGCAATATAAATAAACTTGACTATATTAATTAGAACACATATACACCACAGAACTACTTAAATAATAATAATAAAAATATAGTTTGATATAAAAATGTAAAACTAATCTTAATGTCAATGAAAGAAACAAAACAAATACGATACTATTATATACTATAATAACATATAAATTAATGTAGTTAAACGCATGTATTTATAATTAAAATAATAAATCAATCACATTGAAATTACTAACTCTAATGGCAGTCCTGTAAGGTAAAAAAACAAAAAAAAAACACATTACTTCAATGTGGACTCCAGTTTATCAATATTTGCTAAATCAATCTGGAGTACAAGACTGTAAATAGATATTAAGGTGTGACACAACAAGCTGTAGAGTCGAAAATGGCATATTCCATTGATGCCGATTGTTTAAAATGAGATATTACAGTAAACAATAAAGTTATTACAATAACTGGCTTAGAACCACAGCATGAAAACATGATGAGCTGTTAAAATCTTCAAATCATATCTTCATTTGACAGCTCAGCACTGAGGCTGCATGCAAGAACAAATCATCAGTGTACAGCCTCCCCGAACACAAAACATTCACAAACAAACCTCGTTTCCACGCATTCAACGGCGACACCACCTCAACCCTCTCTGAAATTAATTCTGCCAAACTGGACCGGAATAAAACGGCTCTTATTGTCACAGCCACTATCAGAAGCAGCGTTAAAGGAGCCGCCATTTTTGTAGCGAGGAAGAATCTGTCGGCGCAATGCATTCTGGGAAACGTAGTTCACAATCACCTTCCTGCTCAAAGATTTATACGGAAGAAAATGGAAGCTTAGTTGGACTTATAATGGGATTTATGAAAATGTATTGAATGGATCTTAGTAACAACTCTGTCCTGAAGTGCAATTTGCAGATTTGAAATCACATACTGTCGCATATTCCATGATAACAACACAATAAATAGTGTAAAACGTGACTTTAGGTCAAACTACTTAGGCTACCAACGTCAAAACAACATGCAGATGTTAAGGCTTTATGAACTGACTTTAACGACACCTAAAAATGCTCCATCTATTGTAGACATTTATTTACACATCTAATATAATAATACATTTTCATATTTCATATTTTCTCTTTTTAATTCAGTTGCTCAACAAACCATTTGGTAAACCTTTATAACATTTTCAACTGGTATAATTTGAGTTTTGTAGTAAAAATTTCTAAATTACATACTTGGATTAGGATTGGACGGTATACCGTTACTACGGTTTAGCTTCCAACACTTCAAAATACTGCCGATGCGACGGTTTTCTACGGTAGTAGAAATACGGTTTAAATATGGTAGTATCGTAATTAACAATCTATGTGCTGCAGTTACACTATTTGAAGCGTTCATTTGAACACTTATGGCTGCAAAAACACTGAACGATAGTCTTTTCCAGCATTTAATGTTTTTCACCATTACATATTTCTATATTCACAATTTCATATTTGAAATATCGTTCAGAATCAGAATTCACTTTGTTGTCATTCCTTTGAGTATTGGCATACTCACAGAAACAAAATGCTGTTCCTCACCAGCATATTAAAAATGCAATAAATCAGAAAAAATTAAATCTAATACAAACATTCCATAGTCAATGTTTAGCAGCCATGCTAAGCTAACAAATGACATAGTTGTCGAATGCATTTAATGTCATCGACAAAGTGTTTAAATGAAGAAAAGAAAATGGTAAATACAGATGCAGCTTCTGTCACTTGAATTTGTTTGCACTTAATTTGATTCTCATTTAATAAAGTATTCAGAGGGAAATCTAGTGGTTTTCATTTGCATCTGTATTTATGAAAAGCTGGTCCATTTTGTCGATTTAAATTATGAATTAACTACATGAGTCACGTGAGTCATGTATCAACAAGAGGGTGAGCATGAACACATTTTTATGAAAATGTGTTGCAGGATTTTAAACCGACCATAAGATGGCAGTGGATGAACACTCAATAGCTGCTGTTAACAAACCAACAAGGGCTTTGCATGGTGAAAGGATCTCCTGTATGACCAAAGAGCATGCCCGAATTACTATTTACTATTGTAAAACAATATATATTTGAATAATATATATACTATTTCATATTCAATCCAGCTTCTATGTCCCATTAGTCTTACTGAACCTATCAAGGACATGCTGACCCAGAAAGAGTCCCATTTCACAGGTCAAGAAACACTATGAAGAACCCGCCGTGTCTGTATAATATGACACATCAGCCACTAAAGGTTAAATTGAGCTGATGGAAAGATGACTAGACTGTGTGTCAGAGGATCACTGAGTGTGTTATAAACCAGAGAATCAGGCCATTTAAAGATGCGACTATGAGCTTAATGCACACAGAATTGTGGGGGTCTCAGCAGGGGAAGCGGCAAAGTTCAAGAAGGTCTGATCCGAGAGATGATGTTGTTCTGGAGATGTAATGAAGTCGGGAAGAGAGTGCATTAACTCCCCCCCCCCACACACACACAGTCTGCCCCTCTTTCTTGCTCTGGGCAGGGCTGGAACGGGCCTGTGAGTGGATCAAGATTATCGAGCAACCGGGTTGACTTACACTGGCTCACCTTTCTGAAGAGTAGCCAAAGCACCAGGCCAGGTAACAACACGCGGAGACAAGCTGAGCAGAGAGTCAGTGAGACGCGGATCGAGAAGGATTAGAAAAGAGAAAGTTCAGGATGAGAAGAGTGACCTTAGAAAGAGAAAGAAATAAGAAAGTGTGACTGAAATACATTTTTAATATATCCTGCTGAGCTTCGCAAGATTCCCAGAGACCCCAATTAATCTATATTTCACTTTCAAATCATTTTATATGTTCCTCTGAACTAATCAAAACTCAGCAGAAAGATATTGAAACATTATCCCTCTGTTGATAATAAAGTAGGCATGCATCTTTTAAGTTTTTTGATTTATTATTATTGAGAATATTATTGAGAATTAGGTCAATTTAAATTTGTTCATTAACTAAATGCTTCATTCAGCCTTGACAACTACAGTACAGACTTTTTGTTCAACAAAACTTTAAATTGCTAACATAAATGTATTTATTATTTTAATAAAGGTTTTTATGGTATTATGATAGAGAACCGTTTTGACAAACAAAAGAAAATTGGGATATTATTTTACAATTCTATAATTATAAGTCAAACTCAACACTTGACACAGAGTGGTGACATTTTTCCTTTTGAATTTGTTTATTTTATTTCTATTTTTGAAAAAAAAAAATGTTTTAGATGTCCTGCAATTAAGATGGTACATGCTTTTTGTCTGTAAAATGAACTTAAAGTGCTGAGATTGGTTATTTTGGGTCTTATTTATTAGCGCTTAACTTAACACAATGCAAAAAACAACTAACAATAATGACAAAACAATAACAAAAGTTTAAAAATAAAGTTTTTCTGAAATCAAAACAATAACCCTATAACACCTGCAGTGCATTCTGGGAATTTACAAATCGTAAATATTTCAGCAATATTATTCAATTTGAAATTCTCAAAAACATTGGACTTCTTTGTTCAGACAACTGTGTTTTATGAGTTGGTTCAACATTTGCAGAATTGTTTTTAAATGTAGTTTCAAGTAATAATATGTGACTCAAAAGCTCCTGTAAGTTGGAAAATATGCAATTGCTTTATTTACTATTTGTTACGGAACGGAGCAGGGTTGGTGTGCGATGCGGAGGAGACAGGCAAGGCAGGATTTCAAACTAAAGTACTTTTAATAATAAACCAAACAAAAGACTTTAAATATAAACAAAAGAAGCACACATGTGCAATAAATTAAACTTAAACCAAACACTAGAAACTTAGGCAGATCAAGAACACGGGAACATCCACATACCAATACAAGAACAATTCATTAAACAATATCAACAACCGACAAACACAAGGGAAATGCACAAGTGATATATACACAAGGGGAAACAGCAACACCTGGGAGACTAACGAGGAAGTGATTACAAGACAGGTGTAGGGAGTGAAACAATAACCCGAGAGACAGAAGTGAAACAAAGACAAGACTGACAGGAAGTGACAGAGAAGACCCAGACAGGAACACGTGTAACATAGCGCCCCCCTTCCGGTAGGCGCGACCTCACGCCGTCAAGGCAACAACTGCGGAGGGTGGGCGGGGGACCAGGAGGGGGACAGAACAAGACTTGACAGACAAGAAACCAGAGGGAACCCAAAGGCGACAGAACTAGAACCAAGGAAAACCTGTGTGAAAAAGATAAACAAAAATTAAACAGACCTCAAGACAAAGGAAAATAACTCAAAACAGTCCTCAATGGAAAAATAAGTCAAAACACAGTCCTGACACATGGGGAAAGAATAAAAATAAAATACAGAGTCCAGGGGGAGGAAAAGGTGGGATAAGCCAAGCTGGCTCGGGCAGGGCAGGGTTACCGGCAGGTGACCAGGGTGGAGCCGGGGAAAGGAGCCCGGTGGGCTCAGGCAAGACTGGCGGGTCAGGCGGCGCCGGGGGAGTGAGCCAGGCGGGCTCGGGCAAGGCCGGCGGGTCAGGCGGCGCCGGGGGAGTGAGCCAGGCGGGCTCGGGCAAGGCCGGCGGGTCAGGCGGTGCCGGCGGGGCGAGAGTCACTGGAGGCGCCGGCTGGGCGAGAGTCACTGGAGGCGCCGGCTGGGCGAGAGTCACTGGGGGCGCCGGCAGGGCGAGAGTCACTGGGGGCGCCGGCAGGGCGAGAGTCACTGGGGGCGCCGGCAGGGCGAGAGTCACTGGGGGCGCCGGCAGGGCGAGAGTCACTGGGGGCGCCGGCAGGGCGAGAGTCTCTTGGACGGCGGCTTCCGGGCCAGTAACGGGCTCTGGGACGTCGGCGAAGGCCGGCGGCGGCTCTGGGATGTCCCAGAAGTCCAGCGGCGGTTCGGGCCACAGTTCAGGCAGCTCTGGCGGTTCGGGCCACAGTTCAGGCAGCTCTGGCGGTTCGGGCCACAGTTCAGGCAGCTCTGGCGGTTCGGGCCACAGTTCAGGCAGCTCTGGCGGTTCGGGCCACAGTTCAGGCAGCTCTGGCGGTTCGGGCCACAGTTCAGGCAGCTCTGGCGGTTCGGGCCACAGTTCAGGCAGCTCTGGCGGTTCGGGCCACAGTTCAGGCAGCTCTGGCGGTTCGGGCCACAGTTCAGGCAGCTCTGGCGGTTCGGGCCACAGTTCAGGCAGCTCTGGCGGTTCGGGCCACAGTTCAGGCAGCTCTGGCGGTTCGGGCCACAGTTCAGGCGGATCGGGCTCTGGCTGGCGGATCTCTGGATCGGGCTCTGGCTGGCGGATCTCTGGATCGGGCTCTGGCTGGCGGATCTCTGGATCGGGCTCTGGCTGGCGGATCTCTGGATCGGGCTCTGGCTGGCGGATCTCTGGATCGGGCTCTGGCTGGCGGATCTCTGGATCGGGCTCTGGCTGGCGGATCTCTGGATCGGGCTCTGGCTGGCGGATCTCTGGATCGGGCTCTGGCTGGCGGATCTCTGGATCGGGCTCTGGCTGGCGGATCTCTGGATCGGGCTCTGGCTGGCGGATCTCTGGATCGGGCTCTGGCTGGCGGATCTCTGGATCGGGCTCTGGCTGGCGGATCTCTGGATCGGGCTCTGGCTGGCGGATCTCTGGATCGGGCTCTGGCTGGTGGGTCATGGACTGAGATGCTGGAGCTGATGGTGTTGGCTGTCTGGTTCGGAGCGCGGCGCTCACCTGACACACATACACTGCTTCTTGCCAGCTTAACTCTGTCAGGTCAGGGAGGTCCTTGATCTGGAAATGGTTTGCTCCGAACCAGAGCAGCATCTTCAGTGTTCTATCATCCAGGGATGAGAAAGTAGCGAACCGGTTGAACCTCCAGGCGAACTCTTCAAAGTAGGGATTCTCCCGGGCAATCCGGAGAACCTTTACAAGATGTTCCATCGTCCCTGATTGTCTTTTAGGCGACAAACCTGGTTGGTTATAGGTGACCAGCCTGGTCGGTTGTTCTGTTATGAGAGCGGGGTGTTGGTGTGCGATGCGGAGACAGGCAAGGTGAACGAGGCAAGGCAGGATTTAAACCAAAAGCTAATTTAATATAAACAAAACAAAACACTTTAAATAACAAAACAAATAAGCACGCATGTGCATTAAACTGAACTTAACCAAAACATTGAACACTAGCAGGTCAGGATCACAGAGACAAGGAAACATCCACATACCAATTCAAGAACAAATCATACAATACAATATCAACAACCGACAAACACAAGGGAAATGCACAAGTGATATATACACAAGGGGAAACAGCAACACCTGGGAGACTAACGAGGAAGTGATTACAAGACAGGTGTAGGGAGTGAAACAATAACCCGAGAGACAGAAGTGAAACAAAGACAAGACTGACAGGAAGTGACAGAGAAGACCCAGACAGGAACACGTGTAACACTATTACAGTGTAATGATTTAATCATTGTTTAAGGCTACTGATAAGTATGCATGTGCAATAATAATTTGTCCTCCACATCCAGAAAAGCGCTGCAAAAAGTGTCAATTACAAACACACATTAAAGTCGGACTGTATTCAGATTCCACATGTTATGATCCATCCAGATTCTAGTGAGTCACTTAAAATACAGACTTCTTATACATAAAATGTATTTGAATTTTTTTTTAATAATCAGAGTCTTTCCTGTGGTCTTGTCATTAAGTTACTGACAGCTACCATTAATATTATCAATCAAGTCAAGTTGACCCAAACTTCAGAATGTTTGCTGCAACTTTGAAAGGATTCTTTGAAAGGATGAAACGCGTTACAACAGAAGCAGAAGTCAGACAGCTATCAAAGCCTGTGCTCACCTTTCAAACCCCTGCCTATGATGTTTTCTCCATTCTCTTGCTTTTAATTCAACAGGAGTCACTTTCTGTTTGACTGAGGATAACTTATTCCATCCTGCCTGAAACTCAGTGCATGTCTTTCTCGCTCAGAATCTCAATGTTCTGCCTTGCTGACAAAAGTCTCAGCGTCTAATAGTTTGTGGAAATCAGCGAATAAAAACTTGCCGCACGATGTGTGCTCATAAATCAAGGTGACAACGATTTAAACTCAGTCAGAGAAATCCTGGTTGACTTTGAACATGGGATCTTTATTGACAGAATGACTAATATCCAGAAAAACAAGGTCATAATGCCACAATCAATGTAAACATTTAGAACACAACTTAGTCTCATAACAAATGAAAAGTCTTCTAAAACTTGCCTTAATATTTGTTAATTTGACATTTTTTTGACTTTGTTATCATATTAATGTTATTAAATATAAAATGCATCGTTTTTGCTAATAAGAATTTATTTTGAGGGTTTTGTGACATCGATAATCCATTATAATTGTTTTGCATGGAGGGGGAATGGAGAGCAGATAATGATCCACGGAAAAGTGTTTTAGCTGCACAAATATCTTTTATTATCAAACTTTGGCTCTGGGCGATGCAGGTAATCATAATGCTGAAGGAAAAAGCCTCTTTCCCATATGAGGCGTGTGTCAACAACAACAGTCCACCAGGACATATATCTCCAACTCTGATCTCTAATATTACAGGGATAACCAGGGATTTGGTGACCCAGTGTAACAGACAATGCCAATAGCGATGAGGTGAGAAGAATTCTGATGTACGCTACACTTTTGTTCTCAGCAAGGACACATTAGTTGATCAAAAGTGACAGTAAAGACTTTCATAAACTTTCTTTTTACAATAAATGCTCTTCTGTTCATGAAAGAATCATGGTTTCCACAACCATATTAAGCAGCACAGCTGTTTAAACATGGATAATAATCATAAATTTTTCTTGATCAGCAAATCATCCTATGAGAATGATTTGTGAAGGATCATGTGACACTGAAGACTGGAGGAACAGTGATGAAAATTCAGGAATACATTTAAATATCTAAAAATAGAAAAAGTTGCAATATTATGTCACAATATTACTGTATTTATTATTAAACTCATTGAAGGTGATATAAAAATATATATTAAGAATATATATAAATATAAATGTAAATGCATATGCTAAATATGATATATCATATACAGACCATGTCTCTGCAGTATTTTGTAAGGCAAATAAAGGACAGGTATTCTAAATAAATCTATTACAGTCCCTGTATTTTAAATCTGAATGATGTAGACCTTCTGTAAAGTACATTTGTGTGCACACAGGAGAGTGCGGTGCTCTGGGTTTGAGTCTCAACATTTCTGTGTCCTGGAATGGGACTGTCCTGAATCGGCCTACTCCCGCCAGTGCACTAACTGTTGAACGAGCAAATATGTTACTTATTGTAAGAATGGTTTATTCCGATTATTATGAATAATAAATGCATTCCTTGTTTTTATGATTTCGCTCATGGCCATGTGCACAGTGATTTTACCTTGGATTGTACTGATAAGAACACCTCTTACCCGTGGTAAAATCATTGTAACACACCGCCTCGAGTGGCTGATTGCTTTAATCTAATAACCCGAAGGCACTACGGCTGCCTCCGCCGCTCTATTCACAGGTAGTTTTCTGAAGGCACCGTGGCAGGACAGCACGGTTAATGTCTCCTGTTCATTTTTCTTCGTAATAGAACTGTCAGTGGAAGACACGTGGCAAAAAGGACGCTCTCTGGCTCAATAGGAACAGAGTTTCCGCACGTCATGGGGAAAAAACGAGACACCCGCTGGTTGGGGGGAAATGAAATTCACACCGCCTGCCAAGTACCAAGGCGATTCATCACCTCTAAACTGTTCTGCCGCGGCTGGTGTGGAATAATTCACCGTTGGGCGACAGGTCAGGCCACAACGGGAGCAATCGCACCTGCCCTCTGCACCTGACGTGCGTCAAAAGCCCGAGAGACACACCGCCGTGTGTGCCTTAATTGGAGCGACGGAAGCTATTAACCCTATTAGCGCTGAAGACCCACGACCCCCACCTGACCGGGGTATTAGCCCTCTAAAATGGGACTGATTACCTGTTGAACTAATTTATTTACATACCTAAACCTAATAATGAATATCAATAATGAATTCATAGTTAGGAGTTTTATATGCTTAGCCTACAAAAATGTCCCATTTACTAAATGGGGAACTAAATGCTTTATAATTTATCATTGTATGATATAGCCTTACGAATTGATCAAAATATTGCACTTTATTTGTTTTGTTTTTCTAGCTATATTCCTTTAAAAAAGAAAGACAAAAGCTGCTGCTGGATGCACACTGCCGGACGGTCCTCGATGTTTCGCTTGTGGGAACGTATCGAGTCCAAAATCATGTTATGATCGATATACTGTGGTTTCAAATGCATTTTAATGACCATTAATGTCTTAAAATGTACTATATAACTGAAGCTGTAGGTTGTGAAATCAGTTTTTTAGTCAGCTTACGTACTAGCATAGCATACAGCTACCCGATTAGCCTGCGAGCTTAGCTTATACACAATGTATTTGAACTTACCCTATATATATATATATATATATATATATATGTGTGTGTGTGTTAACTGTCCAAATATGTCATTTCTAATAATAACTTTGCAATATGTTTGTCAAGTTAAGTCAGCTTTATTTAAATAGCGCTTTTTACAATGTAGATTGTTTCAAAGCAGCTTTACATTGGTCACAGGAAAAACAATATAAACAAAGTTTGTTTGGCTGAACAGAAGCCCCAAAAGAGCAGGCGAATCAATACAACTGATGAATTTTAAGTGTTAAGTTTCCCCAACTGAGGTAGCCATAGTCGACAACGGCAAGGAACCAAAACTCCGGCAGGTGACGTAATGAAGTTGTATGATTTTTTGGGTAATTTTTCATTTTATTATTAACATACAAGATATTGTGATAACTTTTCAACTTGATTTCTCGAAAGTAAGTTAGTACTTAATACTTAATATTATATCGCTTGTGCTTTGTTCACAACATTTATTTATCTACGCTACAGGTGACAGAGGACATAGGACTTTGGTTGCACCAGCAAATCTTAACAGATTGCGATCTTAAAATTATTGGGAGATATTCTGTTTTCAGAGTATTTTTTTGTGAAGAATTTCAAAGTAGTATTGCTCATTTGACCTAAGGAAAGATCTGAGGATTGGCACAGTTGTGGTTCTTTCTGGAGAGTTTTATTTAAATGAGACATGGTCTAGAATTTCATGTGAATTTATTTTCTTATCATAGTTGCTATTACTACACAGTCAAATTTGCATATTTACTCATTTGGCAGATGCTGTTAGGCTATATTAGACAGGTTTGCATCTATATGTTTTCATGTTTAAATACCCAATTTTAATATAGTATAAAATGTGTAAAATATTTTTTGGAAAAGAATTCGTTTCTTTTAAATGAGATCAGTACATTTTCCCCACTCACTTTTTGTATTGTATTGTTAGATGTCAAATGCTAAATGAAATAGTATTTTTTATTTATTTATTCTAATCAAATATTTTTTTAAAGATTAATCTTATTTCTGTTATTTATTTATTGTTTTATCTTATTAATTCTGTTATTCATTTATTCTATTTTTCTCTGAACTTTTCAACGAACATCCTAGCTCTATCTTAGTAACCTAAACAATATTTTTGACTTTAAATTACTTTACAATGATTTTATTTTAAGTTAAATTTTTTGCTAATGAAAAATCATAAAAAATTAATTAGCCAGAGAAAATTTTTTTTAAATATGTTTACTCTGGCTAACTAATTTACACCCACACACATACACACACACACACTGTTGTACCTATGTTACTTTGGTGTAAAATATAGTTATTATAGTACATTCAAACCCTCCTTTACGAAAATGTCAAAGTCATAATAAAGTCTCTCAGACTTTTCCACCATCTTTTATTACCTGCTCTGTGGGTTGTATAACATGCTGAGCACGATTGGTAATGTTCTGTGCCCTGTGTGATTTATAATCAGTTTTCCTACCACTAAATTCATCTCTGAAACGCATACATTTATAGCTTATTTACAGAAAACAAGTGAAAAAGAAAAGACCAGAACTTCTCTTCTTGATTTGCATGCAAGTATGTGTAATTTATGAGTTATTGGAATTTTTCATTTAGATTCTTTGCAAATATTTTCTATATTTATATACAGGACTCCTTCTGCGTTCGATCTAAGAAAGAAAGTCATACATGGTTTTACACTTTAATTCACAATCCCTGATAGTGGGCTGAATAGGTAAAGCTAAGAGCAGTGCTGTAAGTAAGTGTTCATTGTAAATCTGTGTCTAAGCGTCATATCCGCACACTCTACAGCACCCTTGGCTTGTCTATTCAGCCACTCGTCTTGATGTATTCTCTCTTCACACACACATACGCGCTCACACATCAATCAGCTGCCCCAACTATCACGTCTCAATCTCAGACAGACCGCGGTCTGGAACCTGATCAATCAGTCCCCCTCTGTGGGCACTGCGCACCCGCGACAAGACAAGGTCTCGGCTGTCCCTTGAGGTGCCTGTCTGAAACCTGTCACACATAAATAATGACAGGAACATCATTAGAGGCCTTATTTATAAGGACTCTGCTGGATAAATCCTCTTTATCGCTTTCTCTTTTTATCCTCCATTAAACTTTATGCACAAGCCTCCATGGAGGAGAACGAAACACTGAGGTTCATTCAAGGGAAGGAGAGAGACTAAAGCTGGTTAAAGAGGAACACTTTGGCCTAAAGCCCAAAACATGCAACTAAATGAATGCAATCGTTTCTAGAGACGCAGGCTTGATTTTGTGAGTCATTGCGCTCTGGTATTTGCCGGACTGCAATTCATAAAGCGTTCTCAGCGTTGCTGCGAGGGCCAATAACGAACAATAGCGTGAACAGTTTCCTTCCACGGATAGTTTTCTTTTTCAAGTCAATTGCTTCCTTGGCAGTGTGGTGGCAAAATCTTTGATCACTTCTGGATAAGAGACAAATATCCCAATTGTAATTTATAAAGGTTTATTTTCTTGCAAGAAAAGGTACACAGTCATACATACATCTGAAGCTGCCCTGCAGAGTGTGACAAAGAAGGGAGGGCCGCTTCGGCACTTATATCTCTAGTCAAGGCTAAAGACTCAGTTGTAATTTTCCATTCCTTATCAGGAACACATTACCTTCTCTATACCTCAAGCGTATTTCTTCAGACTTATTATATTTTACTTACAGAATAAAAATACAATTAATGTCACACAATAATCAATAATGTCAAGAAACAATATATAATCATATATAAGAAGGAAGAAGAAAACATATCATTTATAAAATTCCATCACAGCAAAGAAACAGAAATCCTGTTCAGGAAGTTAGTTAAAGTGTATGTTTCTATCTAAGTACCTGAATAATAACATTGATTTTGATGACAAATAACTCTATCGCAAGCGTGTCTGCATTGTTGCAAAGCATTTGTGTACTTGAAGTATGTGTGAGGTCATAAACACTCAAATTGAATCCACAAAGAAAGCCTAATTCCTAAATTTATCTGCAGCACAGCTCCATTAGCATATTCATATGCATATTTTTCCATTTCATATTCATAGCAGCGTACTTATTCTAATGGAGGTTAATGTAATCCAGAGAGGCACTTAAAAGCGTATCACATGACTGAGTCTGCTAGTCCTCTAGTCCTTCACACTCCAGAATCGCAGTCTGCCGCTGATGTTATCTCAAATAATTGTATTGTTCTCGCTACGCTTATTATCACATTAATAATATTTGGCAAGTCATCACGGGCCATTCAGATACACTCCTAACGGTGGTTAATCTAATTCTGCGTTTGCCACAACAAAACCAGTCCTGGAGCAAAGGATTCAATTATTAAATATATGTATTAGATGCATGAAAGGTTAGCACAATGACTTTTGAAGCTCGGGGAACTACAGTAACCAACTCGATTTTTATAGCAGTGTGATTTCATTTCAGCTCCACATTTTACATCAGCCTCTTTCCATCAACATCATTCCATTACTGAAGCTGATTTAACTCGATATGAGTTAATTATTCGGCTTAATCATTTGCATTTATCTCTCCAGTGTTTAATAAAATAATGCTAAGACCAGAAAAATAAAACCACAGTCCTCAGAGGTAAAGACGCAGAGCGATAAAAAGCAGAAAATGACTGCCAAAGGGACAGACAGTCAATTAATTTTTTTATTTTTGTTATTTGATGAATTTGAACCTTTTAAACTCAATTAACATGCTATTTCTCTAATGCTATTAACAAAATGATTGTCTAAACATATAAAGCTCAAAAAATCAGCAAGGTAAAATAATACTATTATGCAGGAATATGACTTTCTTTCTAAGAGAGAAACAAACGTCTAAAAATGCCTCCTTAAAGGTTAAGTGTGTAATTTCTGTGCCGTCGGAAGAAAATGCAGAACTAATGATTGTTTTCCAGTGTTGAACTGTTTACACTTCTCAGGTAAATCAGCCCACGAATGGCTTATTAAAGTTGGGCTGGAGGAAGAAGAAATCTGCTTCATCTGCCATGTGAACACACACACAGTCACGAGTCATCAGTATGCAGTTAAAGTTATCATGCCATGCGTTGACCTTACCCTCAGATCCAGGACTCTGAGCTCAAATCTGTCTTAATATCCCAGAGCTGTGGAATATGTCCACACAGACATTTCAATTATTCTGAATTAGACTGGAACCCTTCATTAATATGCTCTCCCACTGGATGGAAAATATGTTTAGATTCAGTGCAATGAGAATTGAGAAGATTGTGTTAGCATTGAACGTTGGTATTTAAACTGAATAAGATGAATCTGTCCACGCAGGATGACTAGAACTGTGGTTTAAGACTAAAGTTAATTTACATATGCTCTTGCAACCTTAGTAAATAGATGCATTTGACCTTTTTATTTTCTCTAATGGGAAGTAAATTAATTTTGAGCAGGCAAAATGTCTGAAAGATGGCAACAAGTCAAAGTAATTGATCATTGATTCCCCATATGGCAATAATTGCTGGGAAATCTCACAAAAGCAAGGAAGAAGTGAAATGGAAACATTATAGAGGCTCAGACAGTAAGATGTTTTTGAGCTTTTAAATTGAACAGATTACTGTATGGAATGGAAGGATGCCAGATGGAAGGGTAGTCCGATAAATGCCGAAAACTGAAAATTTCTTTGGTCATCTTTATTTCCTACAAATATAAAAGCAGCAGTTATTTGAATATCATTCCACCATCTCCTCTTGATCTATCAGCGGTGCTGACGAAGGTCCTCTCCCATCTTGCTGGAGAAACCAAATTACCATTTCTGCACTTGGCAGACGCTTTTATCCAAAACAACTTACATTGCATTCAAGGAACACATTGAATCAGTTTTTGCTTTCCCTGGGAACGAACCCATGATCTTGGCGTTGTAAACACCAATGCTCTTCTGATTAAGCTACAGAAAAGCCTAAGTTAAGCCTTCAGTTAAGAAATTAAACAAGTTGGATTAGATCTGTGAATTCTGTGAAAAGAGCATTACTCTATGTGGAAAAGCTGCTGCACATTCAAATAAACCCTGAATGATATGTAAGCTCTTTAATTTGTAAAATGTTTGTAAAGTCATTTTGAACTCAATGTTGGTCGAACCTCCTTCTCTATTGAAGCAGACCCCAGATTGAGAAATGAGAGTTGAGTATTTTCAGGTGTGTGATTACTGAAGGGGATCAGGCGCCGAGAGTGAGGCATTCTGGGTAGTGTAGTCTATGAACAGGGAGTGTTGCTGATGACCAGTGCAACTTTTGGAGCGAGTTACAGGATAGTTCACCTAACAAAGAAAAATCATAATTTACTCGTCTTCATAGTTCCAACCCTGTATGCACTTCTTTTCTAGTCCAGAAGACACACACAAATAATTTAAATAACATCTCAATGTTTTTGTTCAGTGTTGCAATGCAACACAATGCACCATAAATGATTCATGTCAAGCAAGTCATATCATCATTGGTTTATGATACTTTAGCCTGATGTTTGCATTCACACATTTTTTAGAACAAAGAACTGAAACTGAAACTGCTATGAGTAGTAGTGAGATTTCGAATAGGATTGGTTATGCTGCTAGTGACAGTACATTAATGTTTCGTCTTTACGTTTCTTTTTCTCATTCAGTTGATTACAAGGTGCCTCATGTTGGGCTTTGCATCATTTCTTCATCTTTTTTTCATCTGAGGACAGTGGTAGGTCATTATATTGGCCAGAAACATACATTCCTTGAAGATTTAACAAGTTCATTCATCTTGCCAAAGCTTTGATGATTAATTGTGTCTCATTATGGAAAACGATGACAATAACATGCACACTGCTGTGTGGCATGAGAGATGAAAGCAGAAAACATTTCAAAAGTGATTTTGTTTGGCTTTTTAGCAACTTGCCACCCATAATTAGAAAATTGCTATAAAGATGTGTTTGTGGACTACTGGTAAAGGTTGAGGAGTGAAGAGATATATCCTCTGCACATCTTGCTAATTAGAAACCACTTGTCCCCGGTTGATTGAGAACAGAAAGAAAAGGCAAGGATTTCTTTATGTGGAAGATTCTTTGAAACCCTGGTGAGAAATCAAAGGTTGACCGTCTCTGTCTGCTCAGTGCCGTTGCTGTGGAACTCCTGTGGCGAGTGGAACTCAATGCTCTGTAGTGGGAATCAATAAGGCAGAAAGGTGGGATAACTTTAGTTCCTCCTGAGTGGATGTGTGTGCCTTTTCCTCTTCAGAATAGCAGTCTATTCTTTTTTATTTCCAATGTCACTGGGTTTTGTAGCTAATTTCATTTCTAAGTTCTCAGTTATATCACTTTTAATTATAAACTTAGTATTTGGTAGCTTTGAAAGCTTTCCTGTAGCTCAACCAGTAGAGCGTTGGTGTTTGCAACACCAAGGTCATGGGTTCAATTCCCAGGGAAAGCAAAAACTGATTAGAATGCAAATGTGTTCATTGAATGCAGTTTAAGTCACTTTGGATTAAAGCATCTGTCAAATGCAGAAATATTTCTCCCAAAATTAGTATTACACAGTGTATTCTTTTTAATAAACGTGTATGTTAATTTAATAAGTTCATATGGACGTTCATACATTTTATTTGCTTTATCCTGTTTGGTTTCGGTGTATCTGTGCCCATCTGCTCGCCCTTATCCTAGTTGCCCAAGTAATTTCTCTGAGAAGAGATATGATTTCATTACCCTCCATTTACTTCTAGAATGGCCTTCATTTGGAGACGTGATGACATCTTATCCTTGGAGGTAATGCCTCCTCTGGGACTCTTGATGGACTTTCTTTTTAAAAACTGCTTAGAGAAGTCATTGTGACCCAAAATAGATTTTTGGTTCCTTTTCTTCAATTATCCCCACTTATTAAGCAAATCTGTGGATGTATCCATGTGTTTCAAACAACTCGCTCACAGTTATAGTCTAAGAATGAATGAATTTTAACAACACTACTGCGAGACATGGATATAATTATTTAGTTTCAGTGTCCTGAATACATGTTCATGACCCCTCATATAATATATATATATATGGAGAGTATTCATATACATTCCCTTCAATTTTATTCATATTTTGTTGTTTTAGGAAAATCGATTGAATGTCAGGAAGAGCAAACTATACCTCTTTCATAGACTTTTTAATCATTGTCCGCCCACCCTAACTAGCAAGGTTCCCTTTGAGTAATTGAAAAATGTTCTGATGATTAAAGTAATATTCTGCTAAGGACCCTTTTCATTATTTTCAGTGTGCTTTTGAAATTACATTTATTGATTCCTAACTAATGGCTATGAATACACACAGGGCTTTACCTTTGGTTCATTAATGAACTGAAATGTTTGCAAATATTGATTTTAATACACTAATCTCTAGTGATGAAATTGTATGTTCATTTTTCTCCCACAAGGGTATTCAGCCAACATTGTAGCTTCACTTTCCATAGGTGTGCAGTGGACTTTGGAGATGTCATTCAAATGTACATCGTTGGAGTCCCATAGAACATCCCCATCTCCAGAACTGCTTAAGAATGCTTTTCATTCATTTAGGTACTTTTTTACAGCACAGATAAAGTTAACATATATAACATAATATCACAGTCTCGTCATGTTGTTCACATCCGTGTCCCTTCTGTGTTTCTTTCCATGAGCTTTCACTTACCTTGTTAAGTCTCGTCAGGTGTTCCCAATCTCATAAAACCCTCCTGTGTTCCCATGTCTTTGTCGACGTTGACGTTATAATGTTGTTTGATGTTGCTCAGTGGATCTTCTTCCATGTTTTGCACTAAGAGCGCCATTTTGTTTATATTTAAAATCTTTTGTTTATCGTTTTTGAATAAAAGAGAGTTTGCTGAAACCTCATCCTCTACTTCGCACACCACGCCTATTAGCGTGACATAATAAATATATATGGACATATATATATATATATACACATACAGGTCTGTAATTGTATAATACATTTAGCACAGATTTTTACATTGGTAGGCATTCCAGATAAATTATGTGAACGGCACAAGTTAAATTAGTTGTTTCCATCCGAATTTTGAGTTTAATTTATGTGAAAAATTGCAATATTGCAAAAACAGTTAGCGAATAAGGCATTGTTTCTAGCCCATGGCCTTGAGAGATTGCCGCTATTTTGCATTTTAGAAGTGTCTGGAGCGTATTGTGTATTTTTTTTCATCTTTGAGCGACATATGACTTCTTTTTTACGTGTATCCCGACACAGTAGCAAAGGAGTTTTGTGGAGAGACACTCTGTTTGGTTACAAGTGGCATAATAGGAAGAAAGCTGTTTTGGAAGCATTTATTTTAGTAATTTTATTCATATTGGTGACATGCTGCATTTACGTCATTTCATAATTAGCATCATTTTGCGATGACAGCACGTGACATTCTATTCAGAGCTTTTCACGTCCTTGAACTGGGAGTTATGCATTTCTAAATGAATCAGCAGCAGTCAGGTGGTATAAGTAGGAGCTCTTGCAGTCAGTGTTTTGTTGTTGTCATTATTGTTTGAACTTTGCCAGCAAACGGCCAATGCCTGAATATGTTGTGCAGGCTGGCCACGGGGCTTATTCTCCTGTCAGAGCCGTGTGTTTACACCGTCACTCGTTTACTTCTTAGTGGGAGGCAAATCAGTTGAGCTGAATTCACAGATAAAACGGCTCTGTCATATAAACAGTGTAACGTGAAAAGGTTTCATAAATCATGCATGGCATTTCAATCTTTCCTCCCTTGTCACTTCAGCGGGTGACATTTCTGATGAGATGGAAAAACACTGACATGTACCGTTTGGTTAAGGGCTTTAGCTTCATCTCCGATTCACAATATCTCACACTCTCTCTCTCCATCTCTTCACAGTAGATGAACTTAAAACTAAACCGAAATTAAAAACACCCTTCACCATCAATCTGTTGATGGATGGCAGATGTTTTGTGTGCCACAATATGAGGCAGTTCAATCAAGCTAAAGTGTTTCAGACTTACTATTTTTGGATATAGTGTGTTTAAAGATTTAATTAACCAAGGACAAAAAAATCCCCCATGATGCTATGTGCTGGTTATTACCTCTCAATGTAAGCTTACTGTCAAGTATCTACCAATTTATCTTTCTAAAAGTAACATGACACATTTATCATATTGGTCTGATTCAAAATCAAACCTAAATTATACGTATTTTAAATGATTTAAAAGATGCAGTGGTCAGCATTCCATATCCTCAAATATGACACAAAAATGAATTTACTAAAACTTGCCAAGATTGTTAAAACCTATTGGCTTACTTGCTTATTTTTGACCATTCTGACTTATTCTGCAGTTCTTGAGTTATGCATGGCCAAATGTACCAAAGGCCAGCTAGTTAAAGCTGTTAAAGCGGTGCACAAATAGTCATCTGTTTCAGCGCTCCTGCCTCCCATGCCGGAAACAGAGGGGCTATATGACCCAAACGGGAGTGAGGTTTGCGGTGGGTGAGTGTAACAGAGGCCAGATAGGGAGAGCTGTGCAGGTAAAACTTACTTCCCTGATGTAAAAAAAAGACAAAAAACACGAGGGATTTTTTGTTAGTGTGTCCGGCTAGGTTGCTAAATTAGCTAACCTAGCCATATTGCTAAATATGGCTAGGTTGCTAAGTTCTTTCTAGTAGTTGATAGATCTATGAGGGGTTGCTGTCGTAAATATAAATCTGTGAGTTTTGGTGTGGTTATGCTTGTTAGCTAGAAACTGATTTAGATACAAAAGATATAGTCATCTGTGTCAGAACAGGCGGTGCAGAGTTTGGTGGATGTAGCTTGAAAGCTCTTTAGCTTTGATTAGGCTTTATGTTTCTTTTTTATCGGCATAGTAAAAAGCATTTTTAAACAGTACAATTAAATGAATTTACACATTTCAGGTAAATGGCACAAATAAAGTAAGCATTTGTAAACATTTGGAATATTGCAGGGGTTTTTTACATTTTGAGATCATTTGTTTTTTGCTCGCCATTGAAGTCCTGCTTGCAATCCTACACAACCTTCACTAGTCTCAACCAATTTGTCAAAACACATTTAAAAGTCATTTTAGATGAATGAGAGCCCTTACAACAAGTTCATTTAGATGCCGTTCATGAGGCAGGTTGCCACATACTTCCACAATGAGTAATTGTTGGTTGCTTCCTTCCTTCATTCCAGCAGATGAAAATGTCTGCCAGGTACATATCAGTGGGACATTTTCACACTGATCATGTTGTGCAGTGCAGTAATTCATATTCACAGGCATCAAATCACCTTTAACCAATGAATAAGAAGCCCCTTTAGGGTGCACAACTAGTATTGTAGAGTTATGTTATGAATACTGACACAGTGAACGTAATATCATAATATACCATATTGTTTAGATTGACACGTTTTCAGAGAGTCCAAACAAGTGCGAAAGAGATTCCAGCTTCAGGATCCCATAAAATCCCATGAGTTCTGTGGATTTTATTTCCTTCCTGTTCGTTTGAGGTCATTTAACAGTGAGAATCTTTATTAGATATGGATATTTAAACTCTGTAGTCTTTCTCTTCCAGGAAAATGATGCATAATTTTTTGGATGTCATTATTTATGTTGTTCCAGACCTGTCTGCTTTTACCACTGAATGTGAAAACAGTTCATATATATATGACATAATCTTGGGAACATAACCAACATTTGCATCAGAAAGCAAGAAAACCTTTCCCTTTTTATGTAGATTTCAAATCAAATATGGCACCTTTTGATGCATCACATGACATTTTATTGGTAATATCAGTGGTTCTTAACTCTGGCCTTTGAGGTCCGCTTTTCTGCAGTTTCGCTCCAATGCAAATTAAACACATATAATCAAAATTACCATAAAGTAACTGGCACAGGAGTTTGATCAGTGTTGGAAAGTGGATTTTGCGCGCTAGAGTTGAGAACACCTGGGTTACATTATATCTTCTGACAAACATTTTACTTGCGCGTTTTATTTGAGCGCTATAGAGAGGAGCATACTCAGTGAACAGATTATTGTTTTAAATTTCATTCCGTTCATGACGGACCACTTTTTATGATACTTTTACTAGTTGTTTCGTTAGATCTTGCCAGCAAGGCCAGAAATGTCAGGTCCAACCATTGCAGCCAATATTTCTACTGTTGTCGATGCAATCTAATAGCGTTCCATGAAAAGAAAACAGCATATATGGGTTAGGAACAACATCAGGGTAGGTAAATAATCTCAGAATTATATTTTCTGGGGAATGGGGGGGAACTATTCCTCTAAAGATAAGAATAGGTCCTTCAATATACCACAAAGAAATAAGTCAAAAAGGCAAAACTGTGTTCGCCAGGTGATTTTTATAGAGTCTTTTAGGTTTGGTTATATTGTTGGAAAACGAATGAACAATAAAGAAGGTTATTAGAGATAACTAAACCGAGTAAGCTCTGTGATATAGCTTGATTCGTTCCAAACTACCTATCTGCCCGCTATTCTCATATCATTGACCACATTAGGAGTCACTTCTCTGTTCCACAGGGCTAGTATGGTTTCTTTATCTAATATGTCAGTCCTCAAAAATGGCTATATTATCTGTTTTGGGTTTTTAATATGTACTATTGAATTGTCATCCATCTTAACTGTCATCATTTATAGACCTATATATGTGAAACAATAAATGCAATTTCCATGTGTTCAAATCTGTAGCATCTCCTCATATTTGATGTCCTTGTTCTTTTTCCTCCTTTTGGTTTGGTCTGTGAATGTTTCAGACTGGCCTTGAGTGACTTTTTGTCAGTTTTATGAGCGATTACAAATTAGCATCTGCTTAACACCATAAAACCACTTCAAACCACCGGATCAATTAAAACGAATCTGATAATTTAATTCATTAGGCTGTAACATCAAAGTGGATGGCCGTCCTCACTTCCCTTGAGAATTAGAAATGTGTGGCGTGTAAAATGGGAAAACGGTTTGATAATAAATTGACTTATTGAACATTTTCTACTGGAGGTTTGCCAAGAGAAACATGGATTTCTGTCCTTCATTTGTCAGTGAAGGCTAATTCAAGGAATTGGCTAAAGCCTTCTTTCTTTTCTATTTAAATCAAATAAATGCAAGGCGATCAACTCCACCATTCAGGGATTGCTCTGTGTCCTTGGAGCATTTACATAGGTTGTTTGTCTTTCACATGAAAAGCAGGAGGGAGTGGGCGTTTATCTGCTTTGAATCCCACCTGATTCCATCCTCTCATTCTCCTTTCATCCGAACATCCTTTGCCTCTCTATCATGCCGAGCATTAATCCTTGAGGAACACCAACAGTTTCTGTTATCAATTATTAATCCATCTCCATAGCAATGAAATGCAAAAATGAGCCATTCATTGGTCATTAAAAGATTGTTCCCACGCAGGAGCACATAAACATATTTGAGGATTACATTTATACTATTAAAGTTTAAAAGTCACAATCTGTGTATAATGATACGGGGAGAATATTTTCATATATGAGCCTTTTGATTTTGGCTTTGCCTTTTGCATTTTCATGGTACGCCATGTGCTTCAGTAGTACATATCCAAAAAAGCATGCTACTAATGTGTTTTTAAGATCTGCATCATGGTGTTCTGATGTTTGCCACGTAAATACCATAGTACAAAGGTAGTACCTATCAGTACGCAGAATCGTATTTCGCCAAGTGCGACATATTCTTGAATCGAAATCTTTTTGATCCTTGGAACAACAGATCTAAGGGAAAGTTAGAGTTTGTCAAGTGTATTCTTATCAGTTTCAGGAAGGTTTAGGGGAAGGCGTAATAATGATAACATTTTTGTTGTTCCAGGATTAATAAAATATGTTGAACCAGCAACATGTTGATAGAGACGATTCGGAAATCCATTGCCGCTTATATATATTCTTTTCTTTTTTCTTGTTTGTACCTATATTCTTTTCTTTGTCTTATTTGTTCATATGTTCTTTTCCTTTTCTTATTTGAATGATTTGTGAAGAGTGATTTATAATCAAGTTTATTAATCAAGTTTATTTTTATTAGTTAAAGCCTTTCTTTGCTTTTCTGTATTTTTCCATAGAGTAAGAATGAATATTGTCAGCACTTCTCAACAGATAGAACATGTTAACAGAATGTTTTGAGAGTTTCTCTGTTGATAGTTGGAGCCTGAACCGAGTTCAGCCTTGCAGAAGCTGTGTGTGTGTGTGTGTGTGTGTGTGTTAATATGGTCTGTATTGGTGAGGTGATTAACTGGCACCATGAGGAGACAGAATGACTAGTTGTTCTCGACAAGTCACGTGGAAGTTCACTAACCCGTCAACCATGTGATCAACGAAGATATGCTTCAGACTGTCTGCTCTTGTGTGGAAAATTACTAGTTTTGTTTCTTTCTTATCATTGACGTGGTTAGCACCCTCTGTTAGAGTATAATTGCTGTAACAATGTTATTGTAAGTGGGGCGGCCTACGAACTCCTTGTGAGACCTGAAGCTTCTGCTGATGAAACTGCAAACTAAACTTCACTAAAATTTCTTCTATTGACTGCACTTCTGACTCCTGCTCTTCATTCAACATTTCTGGTGCTCGGGTCTTAACTGTAATTCCCCTACAATGCCTAACTCTGCAAAATCAGGAAGTGCTATCATAGTACTGCCACAGTATTTTATTGCAAGGGATTCTTGTTGTTTATATATACCATGGTACTAAATGACTTTTTATGGTACTCACATAAATGAGATATTAATGGAGTTCACGTCCAAGAAAACATGGTACTACTGTGTTTTTTAGACTTCTATCATGGTGTTCTTGGAACCACCTTGAAGTATCACTTACACCCCATAGTCCATGACTTTACTTTGTTGTACCATAGTCATAGTACTGCCACAGTAGAGATTATATATAGTCCAAAAACCATTGCATTGATATATACCATGGTATAAAATGTTCATGTTCATTTACTGTACCATAATGATACATGCACTGGTACATAATGGTACAGAACCGGTCACTACGAGGGTACCCTTTAAAAAGGTTCTAATATGTACCTTTAAGGTACTAATTTCCAAGTAAAATATTTCTATGTACCGGGTCTTTTCAAGCTCCTCAATTGTTTCCTCTGAGCAACTCTGCGCCCTGCTGAGTCGGTGTTTATCTGTGACGCGTGTACACCTCTCAGCCATCCAGGGGAAAAACTGATGGAATAAATGAGTCTTCTGCCAGGGGGGCATAATACACAGGTAGAAGGAACTCCCAGCTGCTTCAGTTCAGCAGCAATTTTCATACTAATGCAGGAATTTTTTTTTAAGTCGCTCCTGTGGCGCAATCTAATCACTGATATTGACATGAAAGAAACAAGTTTAATAAAGAACAAATATCTTGGAGTGAGGTGGCGACTGACGGATGCGTTTTGTCAAATAGACTCCACAGAGAAAATGTTTATAGAGCCAGTGAACATGGAGCAGGGACGTGTGTGTGAAAGATTAGAGCTGGTTGGTGCAGTACTGTGGGTTTATTTTGACAGAGTGTGTGAGTAAGGTGTCATTGTGGAGGAATACAGCTTTGTAACTATGACTGAATAGTGTTTTACAGGAATGTTGGTTTCCATACAATAAAAATGGATGGTGATTCCAAAATCAGAAAAAACAAACACCCAAAACACTATAGACACAACGTATTCAGAAAGTCATACAATAATCATACAATAGCAAACCTGCAGCTCTGCCATAATCCTACCATTTCAAGTTCAAGTTTTATTTGTCACATACAAATCATACACAGTACAACATGTAGTGAAATGCTTTTCCCTCAAATGAACTGTATGTGCTTAGTCACAAGAAACGTTATTGACAATTTTTTTAAAAATTTCATTTAAATTTATCAAATTTGCTTTGCACAATCAATTATTGTGCCAGATGATGTCACATCTGGCCTTTTACATCAAACATTATATTGGTTTTAAATTGACAACTCTCATTCTGGAATATTGCAGTGTTTATTATAAATGATTTTTCAGTGAAGATAATAAAAACAAATTTTTCCCTTTCTGATCAAAATAATTCCACTCCTTCTTGCAGAGAAATTTCATCTCTTCTCTGAAGACGTGTTTACTGGTTTGAGTACTGGTTTACCTGTCACTCACATCCAATCAATCCCCAGTGGACAAAATCAACTTTTTTCTTCTTCTTTTCTTTTAGAATTCCACTCCACTCCAGTGTTCACTCCATTTTAGCTATATGAAAAGAAGTAGCTCAAATGATTTGCAATCATCTCTATCATCTCCATTTTTGTGTTGAAATGGTATGAAATGGTTATTTAGGGTGTTTATTAATAAATTATGAATAAAACCTTCTTTTTTATGATCTGTCCCTTTTAATGAAATGTAACAAATCGTAAAGTCTTATATGTATATAACATCTAGAATGCTTTCATGCATTCATGCTTGTCTTTGTTTATCGTCTGAATAACAAAAACTGTCTAGATTCAATATTTCGCACTCTCATCCACCTGGGGATGTTCTAGATTGTTCCTCCAATCATCTCGGAACTAATTTAGCCCTCATTTATGAGGAAGGATGTCATAAAATGCTCTCGATTTAGAGTGCAGGTTTTATATTTAAATGCTAACTAAGATCCGTACCCTACCTGAAACTGAGTGACAGATGCCTTGATTAATATCCCCCTGGCTTAGGCCTGATAAGAACCTGTGCGTCTTGCTATCTGCCTCTGCCAGACCTGAGACAATCCATCAGACAGTCTTAAGAGAGTGAAGCATTCAGGGTTTGGTAAGGGATGTAAAGACGTATTATCTCTAGCTAACGGCTGCACACAGATAGAGGCTGTTGGTTGTGTGTGTGCGTGTGTGTTTGTGTGTGTGTGTGGTGAAATATAGCACCTATAGGCCGGATTGGTCCCAGTGTTATTAACCTGAGAGCGCTGGGGTAAAGGCGAGTAAATCGCTGTTCTATACCATGATAGCCCTCTAAAGCAGTTGCCGACGAGTTAACGAAAACACCCACACACACATGACACTGTTGCTGCCTTCCTAAATAGCATGTGAGATAAGATTTAGTATCCCAAATAAATGTGGAAAATAGAAGTTTCTCCAGTGGACTTTGGAAGTGAGAAACTGTGCATGCTTTTTCAACTAATTCTGCTCACAAATCCCGTGTGCCTCTGATGATGTGGTGTGATGTCTTCAGGTTAAGAAGAGTAGTGGAAAAGCAGCGCTTTTCAAATTAACATGCAATTTAAACAATAATAAAATAATAGGGCAATGAATGTAGACGGATTCTAATGTGTAAAAGCAAACTGTATTTGATTAAGAGGGAATGTGTTATCAAGACACAATTTAATGATGTGATAGAATGTCACAGTTGTTGGAATTAAAAGTCCCAATCAAAATACATACACTCCCATTCAAAGATGTGGGTTCTGTGAAGTTTTTAAATATTGCTCAATAAGGCTGCATTCATTTGATCAAATGTAATATATATTGTGAAATATTATTAAAATTTTATATTTTAATACAGTAGTACCTCAAGATACGAAAAATCCAAGTTAGGAAAGCAAAGACGAATCATTTTACTGCTCAACATACGAAAAGTTTTCAAGATAGGAAAGGTTTCTGAAAGTCCGAGATTCGCCCCATAACAATTTTGAAACTCGCGCCGCACGCCGCCATCTTAGTTATAGTAGACTCGCCACCATCCTCCTGCTCTCCCATTGGTTCCTGTTGCTAGCCAAGCCATGAGATTCTTCTCTCTAATTGGACAGCATCCCTCCCATCATGCATCTTCTATACGTACGTGCTGGCGTGCTTTAGCTCAGCCACTCCGCACCCGAAACTTTTAATTTTGTATGTGTTTTCGTAAAGTTAATTGTACGTACGTATGTACGTTATCTGCCGTTTGTCCTCCTCCTCCTCTGCCGCCACTTTCGGAGATGGCCTCACTCGAAAGGTAAGCTTCGACATTTTACGTTATTTCATTGTTTATAGGTCAATTTAGCTTTTTTATGAAATTTAATGGGGTGTTTTTGGAGGGCTTGGAACGGATTAGCCATTTTACATGTAAAGTGTGTTCCAAGATACGAAAAACTCATTATACGAAGGCCGCCTCGGAACGGATTAATTTCGTATCTCGAGGTACCACTGTATTTACATTATGCATTTGCGTTATGCAGACGCTTTTATTCAAAGAGGCTTACATTGCATTTAAGAAACACATTGACATTCTAATCAATTCTTGCTTTCCCATGAATCCCATGATCTCAGCGTTGCAAGCGCCACTCTCTAATGTTTGAGCTACAGGAAAGTACATATATGTGTCATTTATTCCTCATGATCCTTCAGAAATCATTCTTATATGATGATTTTCTGCTCAAGAAACATTTCTTATTATTATCAATGTCGAAAATGGTTGTGCTGCTTAATATTTTTGTGTACATTTCTTTCAGGATTCTTTGATTAATAGGAGGTTCAGAAGAACCGTGTTCATTTGAAATTGAAATCTTTTGCAACATTATGTCTTTACTGTCACTTTTGAACAATTCAGTGCATCCTTGCTGAATAAATTTAACGGTGTACCATTGGTTTACAGTTTACATTTATGCATTTTTATCCAAAGCGACTTACATTGCATTCAAGGTATTTGTTGGCATGCTAATCAGTTCTTGCTTTCCCTGGGAATTAAACCTATGACCTTGGTGTTGCAAGTGCCACACTCTACTGTTTGAGCTACAGTTAAGTAATGCAAATTGTACGATTGCTCACCAAGAGTAAAATTCGATTAAAAACGAGCTTAGGTGAGTTTCTTTTTGGAATTTTGCATGATAAAGAATGATAGTCTGGCCCTCTCCAATATTAATGCCGTCGGCATCAAATCAAACAGTCTACTAAAGATTTATGGCCCTGAAATTTACTCAGCTCACCTGTCCAAAGTTCTTTTTGGGCCCTGAATGCAGTCAGTTGAAAGGCAGGAAATGTCAAATTGATGGTTGACAGCATTCACATAGGCAACTCTGTACAGATCAATTCATCCCGAACCTGACTGTCATGAACAATCTGGCTTGGCGGATGTTTTGAATTGTTAATTATGTAGCGTAGTCAGCTGTGCTGAATGCGGCACGATGTTTGATGTGTATCTGCAGAGACAGAAGCATAATTTATAGTAAATAACAGATGATTAATTTACATGGAATTTATTGGAACATTCTGAAATGAATGCTAACAAAGTGAGCTCTGAGCTCTGCTCATAAAGTGCACAACACTTCACCTGCGTGCGGATTTTATGCCGTACTTACATGATTAAAATCTCATCAATCAAGAATTTAGAAAACTAAGGGTAAATGTGGTTAAGGTATTCATTTTCTTGTAGATTCTCACGTGTGCGGTTTTACATTTGGGAGGTGGAGGGGTTTGGCGCTGTCGGTTAACCGCTCTTGGTTAAATTGGCATGTAAATTTAACAGATTCCCCCCACAAAATCATAGGTTAGATTGTTTGGGGAAAAGAATCAATTCTACACATGTTGCACAATTTAAAATATAACTCATGTCTCTAGCTAACAAACTGCAGGAAAGAGTTATGGATTTAAAGATGCCTTTATTCTGAACTTTTTTGTTAATGTTGCTTTAAAATGTATCTGGCAGAAAGGTCTGAATTATAAATATTCATAGCTTGTCTTATCAATAATCCAATTCCTTCAACTATGGAGAATGTAAACAAATAGTCAGCTGTAGAGTTGTCTTCTTTGCATCTGTTATCTGATTTTCTATTGGCTTAGAAGTGTTCAAGCTTACAAGTGTGTAAGCTCCCTGTTCTGTTCAGATGACGTAGATATTAGAGGATTTTATTGCAACCTGATGTCAAAACAGCTTCCAGAATGCAGTCCAGGTGTCTGTTAGTCAACCACCATAGCAATGACAACCACAGCAGAACATGTTGGAAATCACCTGGGATAATTCATGTCTGTTTGGGATTCTTGTTGTTCTGATAAAGGCTTTTTCGCTTGTTCTTGATCACATTGATCATGAATATTTAACTGAATAATTTTTACTGTTGTGGATGGGAAGTGAAATGACTCGATCGTAGTACATTCCTGGAACATGTGGCATATTCCAGAAAGGTATTTTAAGTAAAATCAAAAGGTTTTTAGTGTACTAATCTGGCTTCAGTGGCAGAGGATACACACTGTCGGTGATCACGGGGTTTCCCAAACTGGGTTTGTGAACCCAGTGCAGTGGGTATGTGAGTTGATACACCGGAAATAATTATTTAAATAATTTATTTCAAATAGAAATGATCAAAATAATGGTTCCACTTTATATTATATAATTTGATACAAACAACTTATGGTGTACATACGTGTATGATTTTTCATTGTACTTCTATTTAAAAAAATATCTGCATGTAATTGCAGATACCACCTACCCATACCACCAAACCTGTTTCCAATCTTACTCATAATTACCTCAATAGTAGCAAAAGTGTTTTACAAAACAATCTGAACACAATAAGTACGTTGCACTTACGTTTTGCTGATAGTACGGTGAACGTGATTATACCTGGAACAACATTCCAATCAACCAACTTGTAAATGCACAGTAGTTAAGGACGCCTTATATAAAGTGTGACCTAACACACTAAAAACACTTAGTTCACCTGTATGTCGTGACCATTAAAAAACTTCACTATAGAACTGTGAACATGCAAATGAGTTGCTAAATGTATTGAAATATACATTTTTAGTATGCCCAGATTTAAAGAGGTTCGGCTGACACAAATGTTTTGGAATCTCTGGGTGTTCTGCGTCTGTCGTGTTTCTGTTTACTTCCTGGTTCTTCCCAGAGTTTTTCCATGCACCTGTCTCGTCATCAATCACCTCGTTAGTCTTCTCAGCTGTGTCTTGTTCCCTCATCAGTGTTTGTGTATCTCCAGCCTGTGGTTTCCTTCAGTCTTGGTCCAATCTCGTCTATGTTGTGTTGTATTTCCATCCTGGCCTTTTCCCAGTTCGTATTATATAACAGTTTCAATGATACGTGCCTTTTCTTTTCTTTCTTTTTTTTACCGAATACCAAAGTGCTATTTCTTTAAGTTTTATTATCAAAGATGTTTAAGTTGCATTCCGTGCTTCCATACCTACCTTCCTTCTTTCCTCCCTCCCACAAGCGTTTACTAGGTATAATATAATTTAATTTTATAAATAATTCTATAATAATTTAATTTTATAATTTTTATTCTAATATAATTTTTTGTTGCTTGAAAATATTTTATTATAATAATAACTAATAATAATAATAACTAATAATATATTATGATAAGAATAATGTTTAATAATTTCATATAGATGTATAGATCTTCTATTTGTTTATTTCGGCATTGATTTTTTTCTACAGTATCACAGTACCCCTGCAGTTCGCTCATAAACCGTAGGCATTTGGGAGACCCTGCTCTAGACAACAAATGCCTTACATTTCCCCTCGTAACTCTGCCAGCACATGTTGCCAAGATCTTATGCTCTTCAGCATAATCTGTTTCATTCTGTCTGTCACATTCTTTGTAATCATTCCGACGTTGCCTTTCATTGGTTTCAGCAGGAACGCTGGGTACTGACTCCTGCTTCCAGTGTCTAACTTTACACCGCTCTGGCATTCGGCCTAGAAAGAAGACCGAGCCAAGAGACACAAACTCTCTTGCGTATCTTTCAATGCCACAGACATTCAAGGACAGGTGAGAACTTCATTTGAGCACATTTTGGCTTCAAGTTTATCTGACTGTTAATATATATACTTGAATTTTATGAGTAGAAGAACCAAACCATAACTTGATTTTATGATTTAGCTGGTGTTGTTAAAGTAAGCTGGTGCCGTTACACAAGCTCTGTTCCAAAACCAAATGAGCTTCCTACCTAGATGGCACTAAAGCGCACCAGAACTGCATTCTTGACACAACAGATGTCCAAACCAACAGATAATTTTTTATATTGTGCTCTCACGCTTGACCAGTTTAGTAATTCGACTCAATATTACTTAATATGCTCACAATTGTATCTTTGAAGTTTCCAAAAGTGACTTAATTTTAAGCTTATTTCACAGAAATGCTCTTCTAGTCAATGGTGGAGTTTCATCTTTACCATTTTTTTCATCGTATTGACCATTTTTAACCTGCAACATCTGTAGCCATTTATCAGATATCGACTTTTCACCAAACTTTTGCATTTCTCCACTGCTTATGTATAGCATACAATGCTTAAAGTTAATGAGGTCGCCATATTGCTTATTAGCATCAGTGGTGGCTTCATTAGCTGTGGTTAATAAGGTGTAAAGGGTTCGCACTGCTGGGCTGCAGCCAGCTGGCGCTTTAGCATTACAGTGGCAGAGGATTGGCATGATGGGATTGCATGTCTAGAACGAGAGCATGATTTGGGGGGTTAATGACACAGTGTCCTTGTTGTTGTAGACAATGCAGATGCCGTTGCTGGAGGCTCGTGTCAATCTATTAGGCCTTTCCTGCAGAATGAGACCGATGATCTCTTATGCTCACCAAGGCTGCATTTATTTGATTAAAAAACATTTGAAAACCGTAATATTGTGATTATTATTACAGTTTAAAGTAACTTTTTTTCTATTTTAAAATGTAGTTTATTCCTGTGGTGGCAAAGCTGAATTTTCAGCATCATTGCTCCAGTTTTCAGTGTCACATTATCTTTAACAAATTATTCTAATATGATGATTTGCTGCTCTAGAAACATTTCTTATTAGCCATATTTAAAACCGTTGTGTAGCTTAATGTTTTTGTGGAAACAGTGATGCATTTGTTCAGTTTTTGTTTCATAAGAAAATATTTGAAAAAGAATTGTTTTCTAACAATATTAAAGTCTTTTCCATCAAATTTGATTGATTGTGTCCTTGCTGAAAAAAAAATAAAATAAAAGATATAAAAAAAATACTGAACTCAAACTTTTGAACAATAGTGAAATTATATAAAAACACAGTTTGCCGTAATAAATGTATCTAACATCAGTATGTCTTATTCATATGACCATTTTTGTGTGAAAATGTCCTTGCTCTTGGCATTCAATCATATAATGATATGCAAAAAAAAAAATACAGGTATCGCTTCCAGTTCATTTGTCACACTGGAATTGGAAGGTTATGTTGAACATATTGCGTTATCAGATATAGTATTGCACATAGTCTGCCTAGTTATATATTTCACATTTTGACCAAAATTAGTATATTATCCAGGTATCCGTGCATGCAAATAATTTGCGTACTATGGTATATTCATGCAAAAGTAATATGACGATGTTGTTCCGGGACTTTGGTGCCTGTCTGGCTCACATCATTTTGACATTTAATAGCTGTTAAGGTTGTTTTAGCAAATACACGTTTTGAAATCTCATGTAAAAAATGTGATTTTCATATGTCGTCTTTCACGGGGCAGAAATGACATACTTGACCTTCTGAGGAAACCTTGGTGAAGGGATTGCATTCCTCACTTTCATTTGGAAAAACCCCACGAATACAGTTTCTGTCCTGCGGTGCCTTTCAGGGGCGCAAAGTGTCATTTGGAATTCGCTGACATTGACAGCGTTTTCTTCCAGCACTTCACAGCCAGACTGAGTAAGTCTCTCATACAAAACTGGCTCACAAATATTTGGCTTTTCAGCTGGTTTTGGATGTGAATTCTGCTCTGTGATGGTAGAACCGAAGCAGTTAAGTACTGAGATTGATCAACTCTGCTTTGCCCGTTTTTCTCAGGAAGTAAATCAGTAATACTGTTGCAGGGTAATGGCTGGACTGAAATAAATCCCATTTCACCTCCTTAATTATTAACCTTGCATTATTTTTCACCACAGGGGTCAATACCTCTCTAATGACACAATAATTTCAGGCTGAATTACAGCTTTAATCCTGTCCCTGCTAGCTTCATCCTTCAATGCACACACACACACACACACACACACACAGACACACACACACACACACACACACAGACAATCATGGAATATACTTGCAAGTTCTTTTGAGTGTAGTCTAATGTAAAAATGATTTCAAATCATTTGAACTGTGTTGGCTTCAGAAGTTACACGTACACAATAAAAATGAATTATTTATTTGTATCTTGAGTTCAAATGAATCAGGACTTTATGGTTTTAAATTCGAGTTCGATGAAGTGGTTTAGTCAATTATCAGACCCTTTTTTTATACTAGCTATTACTTTCTATTCTTAGACATTCTTTCTTTCTATGATTGGCACCAAATCATACTTGTGCACTGTATTTTTTCCAAGCAGACTCAATTTTCATGACACATTGTAATCATTTTCTTTTAGAACTTGATCCATATGTGATTGTGTGGATTCTGCAGTTCCATATATATTCTGTGGTGTCTTAACATCCTTACATCCATACATCATTCAGATGACATGTGTATGTGAGTTGTGGAAAAAATGAATGACTGAAAGATTTCTACAATTTGTGCAAAATCAATATGCTTTTCCAGTAGCAATAATGTAAAACCAAAGAAATGCAAGCACGAGAATACAAATCAACAGTCTGTGAAGCATTCCATAGTTAAAATAATATGTCAAGTGTCTTTGATCCAGAATATTGTTTCTTTGCCATTTTCTTTAGCACAAGGACAAGTGTAAATGAATTCTGCATAAGTTGTCTTAAGTGTCGGTGCCGACATAAGGACTTTCAGTTTTAGTTTATTTTCATTCATTCACATGTTCCTTTGTTTTTAGTTTTCCCGCCACACGTTAATCACCATAGACGCCAATCATCACAGCTGATAGTCATCTGATCATCACCATATGTATTTAGTTCTTCTTGCTCACTCTTCAGTTGTTGTTTGTGTTTTCTACGTGTGAGTAGAGACACCTTGGGCTTTTATAGTTTTTTTTAATTTACCAAATTGTTTTTTAACAATAATTATGGAAATATTTGTTCTTTTTCTATGCAATGTCAAATGCATTTTCATGCAATGTCAAATACATGGTTTCATTTTAAATATGTATAATGTAATATAGTATAATGATTATTTTATTTTTATTTGTTTCTTTACAACACAAAACCCCAAATTAATTACAAGTTCCTGGAATTGAACATGACTAATGCAGTGATTTTCTATCATGCTGCACGTGTTAAAGGTTAATTAAATCTTGTTCATTTCTAAGCTGAAATGACAAACACATTGAGGCTGATAACTCGGGACCTCTAATGGTTTCCACGAATAATTGACTTTCTGTGATGTACACCTTGATTAACAATTTTTTAATGGAAGAAAGAACTGGTTCAATTTATTCACCTCAGATCTACACATTTGACACAAATGTGTGTTTGGTTTCTGAATGATGGCATTTGACTAATTTCCCACAGCGGTATTGACAGTCAGAAATTACTCTTATTAATTTTTTTTTAATTAATTTTGACAAAGAAAAATATCTAACGTAAATGCTTATTCTGATTATCGTATTTTAGTAACCCTTTTATTTAGGGTCCAATTCTCACCATGAACTAGTCACTTATTATTATGCATATTACTAGAATATTGGTTGTTTATTAGGAATTATAAAGCACATATTAATCCGTATTCTGACCATATTCTACATCCCTTAATCCTGCCTAATACCTAAACTTAACCACCACCTTAGAAACAATTAATAACCAGCAATTAGAAGTTTATTGAGGGAAATGTCAAAGTTAATAGTGAGAATTGGACCCTAATCTTAAGATAAAATTATTAATATTAAGTTTTTAAATATCTATTTACCCGAGTCTGTTTAATTTAGTATTATCTTGAAATATGGAAACTGACACAAGTTTGGTAACTACTTTCCATGGTGCAATAAAAATATAGTGCTATAAAATTAGTTTGGATAGCAGAGTTGAGAATATTGTTAGTCATTCCTCATGATCACAGTTTGTTCAGGATGACAAGGACACAGAGGTCTCACCCTCACTCTGCGCCAATGAATGTGTATTGTCCTTTGGCGTGTTGGCACTGGGCACTTTGTCGTACATGTGGGCATTATGATGTCTGTGTGTATGGTACGTATGCCTCAGATTCCCTCACGCAAGCAAGTTTGGCACTGGACGGCGGGCATCCGTTTTGCCAGCAGCTCGAGTCTCTTGGCACCATCACCTCTCGCAAAGCAAAGAAGCTAAAGGAGATTTCAGATTCAGAAAATGGCCCTCGTAGGCACACGCGTTCAACGTCCGTTTCTGCATCCGAAAACAGCATTTGAGCTCATTTTGCAAGCTGGGAAATTGTGCTAGCTAGTAAGTTTTGAGGTTGTCAGACGTGTTCTGAGCACAATAGTCACATTTGGAGGACGAGGAGGAACAACACAAGGTTCTGGATACTGTAGTGATCACTAGGATATTCCCTCTGGATCCCTAAAACCTTATACAGGGGGAAAAAAAAGCATATATCTATCATTCTATGACCCTTTTCAGAGTTCCAGGGTTTTCAGAAGCCGAATTCGTCAAAGTTGGATAAACTTCTATAGTTGTGAATGGGAGATGAAAGCAAATATCATTTTTGAATTCCCATTTGCTCCAATTGCATGAGAAAGAATCTGTGCTGGTGTTTCCACAACTTTGCAAAAGAGGGAAAAATTATTACAGCAGTCAGAAGAAAGTAAAATAAACTGTACTTGAAACACACAGCAATATTCATTTGTTTAATTCACTGGCAAGGTAATATAACACAAAGTCTAGCATCATAAATGTATCAATTTAAGTAAATACGAAAAGCTTTACTTTGCATCCCCCACACCATTACACCACCACCACCAGCCTGCACAGTGGTAACAAGGCATGATGGATCCATGTTCTCATTCTGTTTGCGCCAAATTCTGGAAATTCTAAGATTCCATCTATAATTCTGTCATTAACTCTAAAACGCCTGTGTAGTTTGACAAATTTGACTTCTAGTTAAAAATTACAACTACTATATATGATTTGCCATTCAGATTTGTTTTTATTTCTTGCAACCACATAACAATACTTTAGAAGAAATACACTAGAAATACTTGGAAAGTTCAGTGCGCTAACCAGGTGGGATGTAAACTTTGCCGGAAACCCAAGTAAACAAACGTACCAAGCATTTTCTCTCACTCACTCACAGTGATCGGCGTGGTTTTGCGGCTGTCAGAACAGAAATGTAAGTGGTTGCTCTCCATATGTATTCTGTCGTCTCTGTGTGCGTTCACATGTAAATTGCTAACACTGTTAGCTTATTTAGCTAGCACTTATTTATTGAGAGCTCATAGACCCTCTCCTCAAATAAATCGGGACAGAAGTGGTTGAAAGTGGACAGGAGAGATTAAAACAGGAGCGAGTCTCCCTCATGGACTTGCGATCCGACTGACCAAATCGTATCTCTTTACCAGATGTAAACAGGGCCTTGATAACAACGTTAGCAAAGTAGCAGTGCGTTTTGAAAAGGCACCGCTAACATTTATTTCTAGAAAATGTAGGTGCGAATGTAGTTTTATTTATTTATTAATAAAGCTACACTTATGAGTTTGTATTGAAGTATTTGTTTGCACTATATAATAAAATGTTAAAAACGTTTGTGTTTACTGTGAGGGAACAGACTCATTTGTCTCTGCGAGCCCGTGTGCATATTTCTTCTGAGCAAAGGCGACGCTTCTCCAGCCAAACGTGACAATAAAAGAGAATTTTATTTGCATGAGGTGACAGTGCGGTGGAAGGCATCCGCTATTATCTGTTATCATCATAACACATTAAAACACCACAAACTCTCCTCTCATATTTTTCCCTCAGCTTCTCAAAATACTGTCATAGGGTTTCCCTGCCTTTGCGATTCTCAATATTCATTGAAGCGTTCAGATATGCAAACCGAGCCCAAGGGGAGGCTATCTGTGCTTGGCAGAGGGTTAAGATGGTTAAGACATGGAGCTCGGTTAATTTCGGGACTCTTTCAAAGGGGGGAGTGTGTCGCACCGCTTTGGAAAACAGCTTTTGTGAGATTATCGTATGTGTGAACAGAGCGGAAAAAAACCTCAATAAAAGAGATGGCTCTGTTTAAAGCCGACACAAAGCTGGGAGTGTTTTTTTGTAGTTTTTCTATCATGCTTTGGTGTTTGTTCACAGGATTTTATGTGCATGCTTGTGTATTTTTCTTTTCTCTTTTCACCCAGCCCCTTTCTCGTCTACACAGTTTCACACAAACATACTCATCCCCCCCGCTCTTTTTCCTTATGTTCTCTCCTCATTCCCTTCAGGTCAAGCATGTGTCTCAGAGATATGTGTGCATTATCAGATGAAAGATGAGAAGAACCAGCAGCGAACCTCTCCGTCTGAGACTGAAATCTCTGATTAGAACTTCACTAAAGTTACTGAAATGGAGTTCCTCACTAAAAGACATTTAGGAAGAGAATGTTCCCTGCTGAAAAATCCAGATAAAACCATATTAAATTGATAGATGCCTGGTCTTACATGGCTTCGAGCTTGTTCAAACTGGTTATTTATGGTCACTGATCCAAGCTCATCGTTTATAGGCGTTAGCTGGTTCAATCTGGTAATTTATGCTCTTTAGTTGGTCCAAGACGTGCTTGACAACAAACGACTTTATGTTACTAGTCGGTTCAAGTGTTATTGTTCATATAAAGTCATCATGCTGTGAGTACATTAACAATCGGTAAATATAAAGGAATAGCAGAGTACACGCCACAACTGTAACGGCACAGAGGAACGATATCTTTTTAATCACATACAATTTAAACATTGCATTTAAAGTGGCAGACGCTAATAGTTATGATTATGGTTATCTTTATATGTATCGTTCTTGATGTGAATAGACCTTTGGATATTTTTTTCATTGCTATTGTATTGGCATGCCCATTTACAGTACATACAGTACAGAAATGTGTTAATAAATATTTTGTCTATGAGCCTGTTAATGCAACACATTTTTATATTTATTTCATAAAATACATTTGGCTCCTCAGGTCATCACTCTGCACATCCATTTAGTTTCCATAGGGGGAGACAGAGTGATTCTGATGATACTCTCTCATCCTACTGTCCTTTGAGGTCTGTATCAATATTTACAGGCCATAATTCTACAAACACACATAAACCTTTGGATTTCACTTCAGAGGAGTCAATTTATATTTACATTTTGGGAATTTGCAAATGCGCAGATTTTTAGAGTTACTGAGTTACGCTTCTTTTCTTTGAACAGAACTTTTCCATCAGTACAGTCGGGCTTAAGCTCTGTCATCTTCATGAAAGCAATAAGAGGATAGATGTTTCCATATGTTGTTGAGCTAAGAGTCAGGAGGCGGGTCTTTGCTGTTCTGCAATACATTTTGATATATTTTTTTAATATATTTAAAAAAATAATAATTTATTTTTTTAATATATGCTTGTGTTGCAATTTAAGGAAATATCTCTATTACACGGAACACCAGTCTTTCTCAAAATATTCTGTTCATGAATTATGACTTGATTATTTGCTAAACGAACTTGTGATATGACTTCAGGGATATAGCTTCATATTGCTTCATTGCTGTTCCTTGTCATGTTCAAGAAACCAATTTGAAATGATTCGAGCTTTGTGACATGGTGCATTATCAGAGGATAGGAACGTGGTGGTCATGAAGGGATGGACATGGTTAGAAACAATGCTCTGGTTGGCGTGGCATTTAAACGATGCCCAATTGACACTAAGGGGCCTAAAGTGTGCCAAGAAAACATCCCCCACACCATTACACCACCACCACCAGCCTGCACAGTGGTAACAAGGCATGATGGATCCATGTTCTCATTCTGTTTACGCCAAATTCTGACTCTACAATCTGAACGTCTTTTTTGAACGTCAACAGAAATCGAGACTCATCAGACCAGGCAACATTTTTCCAGTCTTCAACTGTCCAATTTTGGTGAGCTTATGCAAATTGTAGCCTCTTTTTCCTATTTGTAGTGGAGATGAGTGGTACCCGGTGGGGTCTTCTACTGTTGTAGCCCATCCGCCTCAAAGTTGTGCGTGTTGTGGCTTCACAAATGCTTTGCTGCAAACCTCGGTTGTAACGAGTGGTTATTTCAGTCAATGTTGCTCTTCTATCAGCTTGAATTAGTCGGTTGATTCTCCTCTGACCTCTAGCATCAACAAGGCATTTTCTCCCACAGGACTGCCGCATACTGGATGTTTTTCCTTTTTCACACCATTCTTGGTAAACCCTAGAAATGGCTGTGCGTGAAAATCCCAGTAACTGAGCAGATTGTGAAATACTCACCAATAACCATGCTACGCTCAAAATTGCTTAAATAATCTTTCTTTCCCATTCTGACATTCAGTTTGGAGTTCAGGAGATTGTCTTGACCAGGATCAACCCCTAAATGCTTTGAAGCAACTGCCATGTGATTGGTTGATTAGAAAATTGCATTAATGAGAAATTGAACAGGTGTTTCTAATAATCCTTTAGGGGAGTGTATATCCATATATATTTTACACTCACAGTCTATACATTTGTTTACTCATACAAAAAATTTGTTTAAATCATTGATTATAGAAAGCAAAAAATAGAAAATTTATTCATAATATAGTTAAAATATGTGACTATACTGTAATCAAGTTTTGGTTCATTTCTAAACTGGCTCGATCACTTAATCTTGATAGTAAACTTAATGTAATCTTTAATAAGTTTTGAGTTTGATGTTTTACCCAGGGTATGAAGACTCAAATGATGGGACATGAAAACGACAACGGCCGAGGTCAGGAAACGGTCTCTCTCCACCTGGCCTTACAGGCCGGATGATTGCCTCTAGTGCTCTATTAGAAGTGTGACAGGGTTTTGGTGTGAATCCCCAGCCATAAATCCCTCCAGTCAGAGAGGGAGAGAGAGCGAGGATGAGTGAGATTGAGGGAGTGAGAGATAGTATGTCAAGTGCCACGCTTTAGGGGACTTTAATTAGGATTTGTCAGATTGGAAAAGCTAATGCCTCTCCCTGACTCCGACACGGATCAGAACAACTGGAGTGGCTGAGAGAGAGAGAGAAAGAATAAATACTTGGAAATCAAATAAACTGCAAAATGGCCAACCGTCTCTCCAGAGAGCACAGGGAGGTTACACTCGCTTCACTGGAGTGGAGAAATACGGCAATGAAGAGGCGTGCTTAGCTTTTCCGCACACATTCTGAGACTGAGGGGAGATTACCATGCTCTGAAATGTTCTGTGAGGTTTATCACTCATTATTTGTATCTATTCAAAGTAGGTATCCAGCTGGGTTTTAGAGTAGACAGGCTTCGTTTGAGACTAGAACGACCCCATTGATTCCTCGGAGGCACCTAATCCAAGGTCATTCTGAGGATTGAGTGGGTGAGTTACATCCAAATCCCCAAAATCCCTCTGCAGCAATTTGGGGTCTCTCAATCCAAGCTGACCCCCTTTAAGTAAGCTGGAAACTAACCTGGATTGAAAGTGATATTCTCGTTATCTACATTTTTCTATACTTTGCGCTTTGCGCTAAAAACACCACAAATCACGAAACTGTGTTAATCCCTTTGAAACCGTCGACCATCAATAGATAGTAAAGATTTCTTTTAGATAGTAAAGACATTTGCAATGTTACAAAAAGATTTATATTAAGCAGCGCAACTGTTTTCAGTCACAAGTTATTTTAATATGTCCCCGTTACTGTGTAATTGTACATTTCAGTACTGTGTAATAATAATTGAATACATGTTCTCTAGGGTTAGGGCAAGATTAGACTTTGGTTTAGGGTTAATTGCATGTAATTATGCCTAAATTATAGTTATTACCACAGTAAATACATGTAACGTATGACAGTACACATAAAAAAATTTAAATATAAAAAGTGTTGCATTTTTTTCACCAGACTGGAGCAACGGCTGCTGAAAATATTTATGCCATGTCAGGAGTAACTTGTATATTTAAAAACAATTGAAATTTATTTTTAATTATTTCTTAATTTCTTTTTAATGTATGTTTTCTATTTTTGATCAAATGTAGCCTTGGTGAGCTTAAACCAAAACCTAACAATCTTTCAGACCCAAACTTTTGAACGGTAATGCAAATTTTTTTAGTACAACGTGCAGTGTTTGAAACATGCAGCATTATTCAGTGTGTTGATGTCATTTCCACTGAAGCAGGAAGACAGGGCGGAGCATATCAAACAGTCCCTCCCATTTTGAAACCAGCCAATAGCGATTTAGCTTATACCACACCTCAACCAGAGCCGTTGATCTCGGAAAAGTGTTTCCACTCCGAATCTCCTCCATATCGCTTTAAAATACAACATTCCGCGTAGAATTCAAATGGATCTGATACGATTTTGGTCTGTGTTGACTCACGCGTATGTTCTGCTCTGATATAGACTACTTGGGCATGCTACTCTGTGCTATCATGTCTCTGGTTCTCCTGACACTGATGTGAAACCAGAGTTCATTCCCCCAATGGAAAGCGTATTTACACTGTCTGAGTTGTTCCATATCCCTTATGCAGGGCACAATGTGACATTCATCTAGAAAATAGCAAATGTGTGAACAAGTCCTCAGCTTCAATGTCTATTTATAACATGAGGGTGGGATGCGTCAGAATCTAGAGAGCATTTGATTGGAAAGAAATCTGATAAGTGCAGAGTGATGTCATCAAAATCATTGATCCATATTGGCAGAAGTGAGAGACTATATTTCAGAAGTTATACTATATTTCAATGCGTATAACTTCTAAATGTGCTTTTTTTTCATTTTCTTTGGAGCACACAGCTTATAGATAACCGTAGGGCTAACATACTCCTACTAGTGTGCCTCTGCGCTGTCGCTTTAAGAATTCAATATCAAGTTTGTTTAAAAAATGTTGACTAACACCAGCCAATAACATCAAGCCTTTAAAGAAAGTCAGTGAATATAATTCATGTTTATGTGTATATCCAGCAGATGGCGTTTCATAGAAATGACAGTCATCGGGAACATTACGTTGCTTCTCTAGTAGGGGTCTGTAGGTCTCCATCACCTTAGTCTGCCTCATTGATGCGTGTGAATGTGTGTTGGTTGTGAAGTACACTCATCTTATTGCAAACAGACTCTAAGACCTCCTACTGATGTGGCAGATACTTCACTAAGCGCAAAGACACACATATTTGCCAAAAACATGTTGAGAAATCTCAAGAGCTGGAGAAATATAAACAACTAAGGCAAGAAACAACAGTAAGCACGTGTATATCACAAAAATGGAACCATTAGCAAGTGTATATCAGATTCAGAAATCTTTTAGAAGAAGCTTTTAAATCTATTTATTAAATGGGATACAGAGAGAGGGAATGGAATCGAGACACTTGAGCACCAACCACATCTATTTAATTACCTGTTTATTTTTCAAAACGTATTTATGTTGTTTAATGCTTGGTATCCTTTTTCTTTAATAGTTTTATTTCTGAGCGTACAGAAACAAAAGCCTAAATCTGTTTTAGATTCTAAACTCATATTTTTGATTTGAAATTGCATACACTTTCCACTTTCTTACTGGAAACCATTTGATACACTACCTACAAACATCACGTAGAGGTCAAAGCCGGACATGCGTTTGCATAAGTCATGTGAAAGATCCTTAAAGGGATAGTTTACCCCCAAAATTAAAAATTCTGTCATGAACACAAATGAAGATTTCATCTTTTTGATGAAATCGGAGACCTTTCTGTACTCTCCATTGACAGCTATGCAATTATCACTTTGACGCTTGAAAAGCCGAAGTAAAATCTGTTCATCATATAAAGCGACCGCGTCTCTTTAGAAAACTTTGACTAAACTGCTCAATTAATATGGATCAGTTTTCCGATCTCTTAATGAACTTTTTGAAGTGGCAGTTGCGTAGATGTCGATGGAGCGACAGAAAGCTCTCAGATTTCATCAAAAAGATATACATTTTTTGCTCTGAAGATGAACGAAAGTCGCTTCTAAACGACTTCAGGGTTAGTAATTAATGACAGCATTTTCATTTTCAGGGGAACTAACTCTTTAAGTCTTCACCGAGTTGTTGTGGAAAACATCTTAATATAACATACTATCCTGCTGCGATCAAGCTCCTGATCGTTATTCGTGCCTGTGAGGGTTTTGGCTGGTGTGAGTGTGTGTGACAGATGAACGGGGTGTGTTTGCAGGTGCTGGTGGGCTCAGAGCAAGACATACAAAGGCTGGAGCCACAAAGAACAGACTGAAACCTGATCATTTGATCTCTTTTGTCTTCTGAACCACAAGCCCTCAGGTTAATGTGGATGTACAGTATGCCTGCATTCTGGTATAGTCACAGTTAGTATGTGCACAGTACCATATTTTCCCACATATAACCCGCGGGTTATACCAGATTTTACAAACCCCGCGGGGGGGGGGGGGGGGGGGGGGGGGGTTATATAAGGGTGCAGGCAAAATCACAAATATTTTGAATATATTTGCTACGTCCCTAAGTACGTAAGTTTTTTTTTTTTGCGGTATTTTCTTTCCGTTTCTCTTTCTTGCGAGGGTTGTTGTCTCTGGTGCTTGCACTGTCGCTGATAGGCTGTCTGACCTGTCAATCATGCAAGACGACGTGATTGGCTGTGCTGCATGAGGGCGGGCTCTTCTCATCTCATCCGATGATCAACACCTGTAGAATCACTTCTTAAGGGACGAGCTGCTGCACAGATGTGGGAGAGACTGCTTTTTCTTTTTGTTCTGATTCTGACTTGTGTTTGTTTTTTATTGTGTGAATTTCGCGCACAAGCACTGTGTACCGAGCCGGAACAGTTATGGATAATTGACGTCATGTGAACAACATTTGAAATTCGAAATGTGAACTTACACAAAATAGTTAATCAATCTATGGGTGAGGGTTATATAAGGGTGCGGGTTATACCCACGATTTTTTACACAAAACCCCAAAACCCGCGGGCTATATGAGGGTGCGGATTATGTGCGTCTGTGGGTTATATGCGGTAAAATACGGTAATTCGACTCAAGACACAGTACATAAACATATAGAGCTCAAAACACACTTCTTTAATTGAATCTGTTTCCTACCAACCTCACTTTTTCTTGCATTCTTGTTAATCTGCCCACCAAAATTTGATTTGCACTTAAATACCCACAGCCCATTCAGATCATGTATTCACAGTATCACAGTCACTGACAGACAGCGGCGAATAAAAATCATGGTAAGACCATGACGGATACCATTAGCATTTGAATTAAGATTTCAATGCTGATATGAATTAATTTACTTTTTTTAAATCTCTCTCAAGGCCTAGATTCTGTTTAAGTACTTCCGTGGTGTGAAGTGATTAACTTTCCAGTGGGACTGCAAAGAAGATCAATGAACTTCAGTGTGTCCTTGAAATAATGTCACTACATTCATATTGCAAACATTATAAGTGGGTCTTGTTAAGGTGAGCATCTGTATTATTATTAATTAAGTATTCATTATTTTTTACACTTTTGTGTTTGAATGTTTGTAGAATCCTTGCTTAAATAATGAGCAATCAAATTTATTTCCTTTTGGTCTTTTATTTTCTTCTTTGCCTTTGTCATTCAGCTTTGCACTTTGTTGTTTGCACTGCTTTTTTTTCGTTTCCTCTCTTCACATTCACGCATATGTTCACAAAATGCTTCATTAGCTACAGGATCAATGGGAGGTTCCAAATGAGAGCGAGTGTCTTGAAAGATTTTTTCAAGAGCACATACACTGAGCACATACACTGGAGCACTTTTCTGGTATAGTATATTAAACAAATTATCAGAGCACGCTGTGCAGAATACTCCCAGAATGCAATGCACTCAACTTGACCTTGCATTTCCAGTGTGATGGATTGAGCAGAACTGATATCTGAATTTTAGCATGCTTTCGTTTACTTTTAGTAGTCAAGACATTTCTACACAAAGCTAACTTAAAAATGCACACATTTCTTTTATTCTTAAATAATACCTGGACAGTAATCAATATATTAAAATCACCATGACATCATAATGGACAATTCTTGTTGGCTTGAGAGAGCCAAGTTACTGATCTACTGTTGAAGATTATTATTTTTATTCCTAGGGCTTTCAAGCTACAAACACCAAACTCACTCCAGACCTCCAACCTATTCTGACTCAGGTTGCTATATCTTTTCGAACTGATTCAACTTATGATATTTATAAAATTATGTTTAAAGATGCATTTTCTTATGCTTTCAATGAGGCGGTGAAAATTGTTACATTGACTCTAATAGAGCAGTGGTCCCCAACCCCCGGTCCGCGGATCAAATGGTACCGGGCTGCGGATCAAATTCGCGGACCGGTCCGAGAGCGGATGCAAGCGGCTGCAACGCTGCACGTCTATGCACGTCATTTCGTTATACTGTACTTGTACATGTGTAATGACAATAAACTTGAATCTAATCTAATCTAATCTTTGGCGGTGAGGAGGTGTGTTTAAACAATCTTGCGCGCAGCAGAATCAAAGTGAAATAATGTTTTGCAAAATGTAAAGCAAAGATGACAAACAAATGACAAGGAAGATCAAAAAATTGAGATACAATATACAAGAGTACAACAGTGTACAACATAAAACATATTGTATTCGCAGCAACATCTCTTCTCTGATGGTGTTTACTGAGGTGAGGGCAGAGCAACCTGTCACTCACATGAGATCCACCAATAGCAAACCACAACCATCCAATCCGTTCCCCAATGAGGAAGGAAAGACTTTCGCAACTTCAATTTCATGCCACCTTTAAACAAGAAAATCAGAGAGGTCAAATGTCAACTAATTGTGATCGATGTTACGATCACCAATATTACAGATTAGATATGTAAAGTCATGTTGAACATTGTTTTGTGGGATACAGAACCTAATGAGTGTGAAATAAATGCTTAGAGAAAATCTGCCTGTAGGATACATATAATGGTAGTATGCTACTCTGAACATATCCTCTGACAGACTTCTGACTGTGTGTGTGTGTGTGTGTGTGTGTGTGTGTGTGTGTGTGTGTGTGTGTGTGTGTGTGTGAACGCAAGGGAGATCCATCTCTGATTAAATCATGTTCCAGCTATCACACCACCTGTTCAACACGTCCTGACTCACACACACCTCATTACCCCCAATATGGCCATTACATTGATTAATCACGAATGTTAATTGAAATATGGATCTAAAGCCGGCTACGTATAAATTAGAACATTTAATGAGCATTAGCGACAGTGGAAAATATCTCAGCAATATCAGACGCAGAGAAAGATTTTTTGTGTGCCTTGTTTTCAATAAAAGGTCTAACAACCTAAAACAAAATTCATTTAATAAATTGAGAACATCTAACATATTTTTAAAGAAAATATGTATAAATAGCTTTGTTTTTCTGACCTCAGTGGCCAACAAAATGTATTGAGATTTGTGCCTAAAAAGTGTGTATAATATTTATAGATGTATGTTTTTTATGACCTGTTCCATAAAAACATGATTTTTTTTAAATGTAAGGATTGTTACGAGTCAATCTTGTCTCTGTCTACTTCCTGTTTCCTCCTGTGATCTCCCAGTATATTTCCACTCGCCTGTCACGTCATCAATCACCTCGTTAGTCTTGTCGACAGTCTCATTCCCTCATCCTACACTCGTCTATTTAAACCTTGTTCCCTTCAGTCCCTGTGGATAGTTGTCTATAAAAAGTTGTGTCTCCTCGTCCTTGTTCTCTTTATAATCTCACCTTTTGCACATGTACGGTAGTCCCTTTTGTTTTGTATATTTAAAATGTTTTAAGTCTGTCATTAAAGTCATTCCAGCGACTTCCTGTGCCTCCGTGCCTTTCCTCATCCCCACACAACCGTGACAAGGATGTTTAGATTTGTATAGAAAATCTGTTTTACAATAATAGTAATATATTATTATTATTATTTTTGGCAGATTAAGTACTTGGAAGAAGATGAAGGGCACAAGTACCACCTCTTGTGTCCCCACAGAAATAAGACCATTATGCCTCTCTTTCAATAAATGCTTGAATGAATGACAGGATGCATAAAAAATGTTGTATTGGTAATATTATACATGCTTTAGGTCATGGACTTTAAGTTGCACCTGGGTACACATGCATGTGATTTCAGCTAGTAAGATATTGGATGGTGAAATATTTATGGTGCTCCTTAGGGTTGTGAAACAGCTGAACAGCAGCAAAACTAAAACTAACATGAGAGAAAAGGGAAAGAGACTGTGTTTTTTCTATGTGACTTGTCTCATCTGATAAAGCACATCACATACACATTTTAGCCTCCTGTTTTAATCGCACACACATTCGACCAGGATCACCTGTCAAAAGCCTTATAAATAAGTAGAATAAATAACTTGGGAAAAAAGAAAATTCCCACAGACCTTAATTACCACGGTAATTGTGTCAGAATTCCCATTTCTCTTTTGCTGTAATTCCAGAACATAAACATGAGCGTATGTGCCGTTAGAAAACTGAGATTTACAAGTGCTCCTGATGGTTGAGGTGGAGATTTATTCACTACCGCACAAATACACACTTACTCCGGACAATGAAAGTTCAATGCATCAGGGGCTGTAAGGCAAATTACCCTGCTGATTACAAGTGGGAGTGTGTCCTCACACACACACACACACACACACACACACACACACACACACACACACACACACACACACACACACACACACACACACACACGCAGAGAGACCGAGAGAGAGAGAGTCAAGGGAATAAGGAAGTAAATCAAAGAGCTGAATGAATAGCCTGAGGATATGAAAAGAACTCATATCTTATACAATGGCATAAAGTAATAAAACAAATACACACACACACACACACACACACACATTACTGATGATCTAGGTGAAATCCAACACCTTTGGCATATTATTTCCCAATGTCACTCTCTTTGTAATGGTATGCTTTGAAAATCCATAGAGGAGATCCACAACACTGAGCAGCATTCAAAATATTTGCCAAGGTGTAAAATGATGATAGAGCGATGCCCTAAATTTGAACTCTATTTTATGAAATGAAAATGGAATCCACATGTAATACATGTAACAGTTATTTCTGCTTGACATTATTGAGATTACGTTGATAGAAAATGGATCATATATATTCATATATACTCTAAAGATATTTCTTGATAGAGAAAACATGCTAGTGATCTCACCTTTTACAATTATGTGACATTTTAGGACTCAATCCTTTCTCATGATATAAACTGAGCTATACAGTTAAGAATTTTTAAAAAATTTTGAAAGAAAAAAAAGTTGCCTGCATTTATTTGATCAAAATACAGAAATAATATTTAATATTCTGAAATATTAAAATAGCTGTTTTCTATTGTAATATGTTTTAAAATGTAATTTATTCCTGTGATCATAGCTGCATTTTCAGCATCATTACTCCAGTCTGCAGTCACATGATCCTTCACAAATCATTCTAATACGATGATTTGCTGCTCAATAAACATTTCTCATTATTAACAGTGCTGAAAACAGTTAATTAACAATTTATATTTTTGCAGGATTGAAGTTAAAAAGAACAACATTTATTAAAAATACAAATCTTTTGCAACTTAAAAATGTATTTACTGTCACTTTCAAACAATTGAATGTCTTTGCTGAAAACTATTAGCTTCTTTAAAAAAAAACAGCATTAAATAATATTTTTCTTACCTCAAACTTTTTGAGCTCCTACTGTATATTAATAGTTGTCTTATTTTATTGATCTAAAGGGATCTTTAGGAGGAACGACTGAAATGGTTGATATTTAAATATCACATAACTGAAAACCTTTAGTTTTCGAGGCTATGAAAGAGCAACTTGTGAGCAATTAGTATTCTTTTGGTCAGATATACATGAAAGAAGCAGAACAAAGAGCAAAAACAAAACTAAATCAAGATAAGCATTTATTTGTACAAAGTGTCTGAACATTACAAAACACAATTTATCATCCATTTCTGAAGACTCTTTTGAAAGCCAAATTCTGGAACGCCAGACAAGGACACGCCGACGCTGAAGTCCCACAGACTGGCAAATCACTGGCTAACAGACTGTTTGAATCCCTTTATAAATGTGACAGACACTGACGCCACGGCTACAGCCAGACCGTTATCTCCAGACTGAAGGAGACCTTTCAAATTGTGACGGTTTGAATCGCATCTGTCCAAACTGAAAAGCAGAAAATGAAGATTTCATTCCTGTTAAGCATCAAAGATGACATTAACCACTTTTAAACTTCTAGTTTAGAGTTTTCACAGGCCACGAGACATGTTTATGGATTCATTGGTGGTCTCATGTTCTCATTGGTTTGTCTTGTCATGTGATGCTCTGCTCAGTTTGTCATTAACTCATTGTTTGATTGCTTACAGCTGTTTCTTGTTAGTCGTTAGTCCATGTATTTAAGACCTCATGTTTGGCTTGTTAGTTTGCATAGTCATAGTCATAGTCATAGTCATAGTCATAGTCATAGTCATAGTCATAGTCATAGTCATAGTCATAGTCATAGTCATAGTCATAGTCATAGTCATAGTCATAGTCATAGTCATAGTCATAGTCATAGTCATAGTCATAGTCATAGTCATAGTCATAGTCATAGTCATAGTCATAGTCATAGTCATAGTCATATAGTCATAGTCATAGGGCATCTTTTGGATTTTCACCTCATTAAGTAAACAGCGCTTGGGTTCATTACATCATCATCATCATCTACTCTCTATCTAACTCTAATCAGGGTAAGTTAACATGTAGTTGCAAAGTTATGACTGCTAATGTTAGTAGAACGTTTTAAGTGGACCATTGAAATGAATGGCTACCGAGATTTATTTTCTGATTATTCATTTCACCCGAATGTACTTCACAATCCTTAAACGCATCTGTCGCTACTTCTGTTGCATTTCAACTTTAAGAACATCAACAGTGTTTGCATCATCTAAACTGTGTTCCCAACGTATTATACATCAACTAGTTACATTAAAACCAATAATTATACTTCCCGAACAGCCCTCAAGTTTAAATGAATTTGGAAATATCCATCCATCTTCATCATCGGGTTTGTCCCTCCACCTCCATCACCCCCCATAGCGCAGTGCTCCTCTTTAGCCTGCACAGGGATTAATTATTTTCATTCTCCATAATTTGGTGGCAACACCTGTGAGCAATGAGGACAGCGAAGTCTATAATTACAGCACTCCATCATCCAAACAAGGTTTCCACCTTTAAACCTAACGCGATGAAGTCGTGACAGCGAAGGAGGCTGATGTGTGTTGTGGGAAATGTTAGGGGGTGATGGGGTACATTTGTAATCGTTCTTTTATTGATGCATTTCACAGACTTGTTTTCTTGAGTTGGAGAGTTTGAGGGTTTTTAGATGTTTGATGGAAGATGCATATGAAGATAAGTTAGAGGGTATATGGAATGGTGATTGGATTTAAATAAATGTCTAGTTATATCATGTATCACTAGGAGGCCACTATCACTATTGATGTTAATTAATCCAGTGCCGTAAATGTTCATTTCATGCCACAAATATAAACTTCCTTTAAGAAGTGTTTCACTATTTTTCATGCCATATGCTTTGGACTGGAACGTTTTTAACGTTAAGACAGCAAGTGGTTTTCTATTGAAAGAGAATTTCTTTAATATCTTTAATAATATTGTAGACAATGAGGAGATTAAGTGGAGTGCAAATGAAGATGAATTGTCTCCCATTCTCACACCCATCTCATGTTTCCTATCTAGAAGTTCAGAAGAGATCTCAAACTAAAAGTCTGCAATCAAAAGGTCAGACTTCTCAAACATTCTTCTGAGACCAAATGATCTGAACCGCTATCCACATTCACTTTATTGCACTACATTCTTGCTGGATGTCAAACACCGTCTTATGTGTGTTGATTTTCACTCAAACAGAAAATACAGGGGAAAATTGAGTCAGCGGTGATACTTTTAAATGAGTCATAATTTTCCTCTTGGTTCAGAGAAGTCGCTTTCATTGTACACGGCACTACTGTAATTCAGGATCGTTGAACGGTAGACTGTGTTGTTTTCATCTTTGTTGACTCTGACAAGACTCGCTGTGTTTGCAACAAATGTATTGTGGGGTTGTCATTAATAATCCACTCCGCAGCTGTAGAGAACAAATCAGGGAACAATACAGGGTCTGGAATTCAAACAGAGTAGTCTGCAACTTCAGACAAGTCATTCTTTGAAAAGAACACTGAAAATGCACTCGAAATGACATGTTTTCAGCTCCTTCCTTTTAAGTTGAGCAAACACTGACAGTTGAAGCTGTTATGTTGATGTGACCATGACATGTCAGAAGTTAATGTTCTTTTGACCTCAGTATCATCTGAAAGATGTTTATTTCCAATATGAAGGTCATGAGAATTGTACTTTTTTGAATGATCTTCTTAAATGGCATTTACATGTTTAAAGTTGTCATCTAAATTTTCCCAGATGCGTCAAACTGGCATTTTGTTCGATTTTGAGCTTATCGTGTCAAAAATGACCTTCACACTGAACAATTTGCAGGGATGATGCGACCAGCAGTCATTTGTTGTCAATGATTGAGTTGTTTTCATCCGTCTTGAATCGATTGGTTTACTTGGTTGGTTTGGTCCAAAAAGAAATCACAAAAAACACATTTAATCCTGGTCCTCTTAGCATTCACATCGGCATTTTATCACTGATCCTAAAGGCATAGGGGTATGTTTACAATCTGATTGGCCGGATTTTGTTGCGTGTATTTTAAGACTGAACTTGCCAAAACAATGCTGCATGCTGGGAGAAATGTGCTAGTTCTTTGTGTGTGGCCTACATGTGATGGTATTTTGACCAGCTGAGAGCTCATGAAGAGTTTATAAAAGAACTGTGACTGTCTCATCTACCTGTTTTGAGGGTCCCCATCTTTTCAACGCTTGTTTGGATGGCAGCGTTCACGCTTATTGAAATAAACAGCCCTAACAGAGCAATCACACCAGGGTTTGTTTCCATCCAACCAAACATGCCAAGTGTGAATACACCATAAAAGTAAATCCATTAGAATTTTATGTGTACTTCAGAACCGCTTCATATAATAAGCAGATTCTTTACGGCTATCAGGGATTTGTTGCACTTAGTAAACATGCTGAATGATTGATGGATCGTGTGCACTTAAAAGCTTCTTTCAAACAGAAATAAAGTCTTTTCTCTGCAGCTACAGAACACATGCTGGTCGCATCTCTGCCAGTAAAGATGATTTAAATGCAACCTTTTTCGGAGAAGTGTCTCTTTACCAGCACGACACTTATAAACGGGGTAGCTGTCAGAAATCAGCTCTTCATCGAAAAAATGGAGGTTCCCCACAGGATCCTTCATAAAGAAGTGCCGAAAGCAGACCTCTCAGCTCTGACAAATGTCAATAGATCAACCCCCAATGACGGCACTGTGATGGCGGCAAGAATCTCCTCAAATCCACTAGGATGAGACAATCAATTTGCAGAAGTAATTAGCATACCAATTAAAAGTTATTACATTGATTCTCATTATATATCAATTTTCTACTCCGTTCTCTCTGCTGTTGGAACATCTAATGAAATAAATTGAATATAATTGATTAAATAATTAGGCGTCATTTAATATGTCAATTATCAAAATGAGGAGACTCATGGGTTTTTCTCCATATTAATTTTTCTCAGCACTAGGGGATTATGTGAAGGCATGTGCCAATTCTGAAAATCCAGTAACTCATGAAGTGAAAATAATCTGAGGATTATGTACCGTGACCGGCATCCTTTACACCCATTTCATGGCAGAGTTTTGTTTTGGCGCCGAGATGGTGTAAAATCACAAGTTGAAGACTTTTCAAGATGAATGATTAATATGTTGCTCTCTGCAAGACCCATTTTGTTTACTTTCTTTGATCATTTTCCCTCCAATAATTATTGATCGCAGGTTTCACGGCAGTAGTGTGCACTTTATTCCCTTTTTAGTGCGCGTTTAGTTCAGTCTCGTCTCTTTTTCAGTGTAGTCTGAACTCAAATGTTATAGTATTTGAGAAAGTGTTTGATGTTGGTTATCAGAAATTGGTTCTCAACCACACATGCATTGTCAAATCCAATTTTATTTAAAGTACGTAATAAAACAATGTAACTGACCATAGTGCAGTATAATGTAATAAAATAGAAAGAATTACAGAAAAAAACACATACTGTTCAAGAAGAACTTGAATGAGTAACTACAGCAACAACAAACTCGTATCTGATATAAATCAATATCCTTCTATTTAAAAATACTATTATTTATTTATGTATAATGCATTTTCAATTATTAAAATGTATCGCTTAATCCAAAATGGACAACTTAATTTGTGATTTAGACACCACAATACCAAGTTTATTTGATTTATTGATTGATTTTTGGACTATTCTTCGAAGGACCTTGGAGAAATATGTGAAAACCTTCAAACATGAATATGTCAGTTGCTCCGTATCTTCCCAGAGGACACATTTATTTCTCAGTGGTTGCTTTTCCTCATCTCAGAAGTTGTGATTCTCCTATACCTCTTATTTTAGTATTAGCATGTTTCTCCTATACCGTAATTCCTCAGGAGAAATAAAAATAGACACAAATGAGAAATAGAATATTTCTTTATTATCTTTCAACACTCCATTAGAGTTTTATTACGCATACTACTTTTCTTTTAACTGTTTTTTTGTAAGTGTGAACTTGTGAAGGGATGATTCTCTTGTATTTCTCATTTAGGTATCGGCTTTGACCTCAGGACAATTTAATTCTCAGACATTTACTCTGTTGACAGACTGTTTTTTGTATAATATATAGTAGGGAAGTATTTGATTTTGAACGCAGTGTAAGTGTTGTGGTAGTGGTGAATACCCAACATGCTTTGCTTTGCAAGCTTCATATGATTTCTCACTTGGGTTATGAACTATGTGCAACATTGTGCTTGGTACATATATTGTCATCTAACCAATCTTGAGTCTTTAGCTGACAAAGTTTGGCTAGTTCACTTCCCATAAGACAGTAGGTGGAGGGTGGACAATCTTTTGCAGCTGTTCGTATGCTGTCGACCACATGATTGCACACACTGGGAAAGCAATCAAATGGTTTTTTTTTTTTTTGCTACCTTTGGAAGAGGTTGAAAGGACACAATCTCAATGTTTTAGACCCAGTTTACACTTGTGATTCGATCGAATATAAATTAAAGCCTTCAGAAAGATGCCATGTTTACCAGGTGATCTAATTGGTTACTTGCCTTTTCTTTGTAACTATTTATTAATAAATTCTAAGAGAAAATTGCTTAATTTTTTTTACAGTGTAGTTTTGCTGTTGTTGAGCTGTACTGTCCAAAAAGGCTTGGCCGACACACTGCGCTTGTATTATGTTGCTTTCTTCTGCACTTACTGTATGACAATGAGTGACATGAATATTATTAAAGGATGACTTTCTACTTTATTGCGCTTTATTTCAACAGCTGCCAAATCAAACTTCTTCTGTGTTCCACCTGACACTGCCAATAAACAAACATTCCATTTTTATTTTGGATAAAAAAGCAACTCCAAATATCCTATTTCATAAATTAAAGAGTGAGTCTGTGTACAGAACCGTTTGCTGGTTTTGAGAGAGACTAAAATCAATAAGATTAGGTAAATGTGCAGCCCACACACCACTCTCTAATTAATGACTGTAATCGTGTCATAAAGGTCGTAAAGGATATAGATGAACATTCAATAGTTGCTCATTTCAAAGGATGTTCAGGAGGGACTTGTGGAATGTTTCTAGTAATTACTTGTTGACCGGGGGAAACGTAGGCGTGTTTATTTGCCGATTCACACACCCGCACGATTAGCTCTGCCTGACATAAGATCCTGATAGAAAAGCTGCAGCACTGAGATAAAAAAAAAAATTAATGTCCATCTAATCAGCCCTTTTCTTGCTTTAGAGGTCTTTATATGGTAATCAGTCCTCTTGTTTACTTTTTGTTTTCTGTAGTCTGTTATTGGAATAAGTTAATGATCTCCATTAGCATTCTTCATACTTTGTATTAGTGATTTGAACAAACTCTTCACCCCAACTATAAGTTTTAATGCATAGCTTTCATTGTTTGTGCCACTGTTATGAATGATGCCTCAATTATGCAGCATGTTGAGAAAAGGTGTGCTAATACTTTTCTAAATGTTTGGACATTTGATTTGGAGTGACCTGAGACATATCTACAGAGATTGAGGATGAGCTTTTTTCACCACCCACACTATCGTGAGTGCCTCTTTTATTTTCCTTGTATAAATTCAATCTGTTTATTGTATTCTGTGGTGACAACATTAATACTGCCACTTTAAAACAAAAACGCAGCTTATTTACTATAATAAATAAGTTAACATCTCAAATATATGCTTTTCAGCAGACAGTAATTTTCAGTGCCTTCAAGTGTGTCAGGAGAGGCTTTGCTCTGGGCAGAAGTGTTGTTTAATATAACAGAACTCTGGAATTATTAAATTCAGATAATGACATTCTCAGGCACCTGCCTTGGGGTATAACTGTATAGATATTTAATTAATTTGAGATTTTCTGGCTGACAATCTGAGTGTCACCTTCACCAGTCGTTGTTTGTACTTTTGAATCTCTTCAGAAGTCAATTCTCTTTCTTCAAAAAATGGTCAGGGAACAGTTGAAATTTATCATTAACCTCAGGATGTCAAATCAAATATTGAATGCGCCATTTCATTTTCTATTAATTCTGGATGAGGTTTACCATTTCATTAATTATTATTTCAAAAAGCTATAACTACATCATAAATACTAAACCAGAATATGTATTATGTCTAAATTAAATAGACAAAATGTGTAAAATTAAATAAAAAAAAAAAGCCAGAATAGGTAAGTGTATTGCTAAAATTATATCTCCCATAAAAATATTAATGATAGTTGGTGAATGCAGTCAGGCTTGAGAAAAACAAATATTATTTACTTGCTTTTCCTCCATGCTCTAGAAAGTGTCCAAATCATGTCACTTCCTGTGTGTTACAATTTTGTTTAATAGAAAACAGTTTAATGCTAAAATTAGTTCAGTATCTCATTGCAACTTATGGAAATTATATAGGTAAGGGGCGTGTTGTCCGTCACCTTTTATTGAAATTTACTGTGGATCCCTTCTTTTTAAGGTTAATTTTGTATTGTAGATAGTTCTGTCGTGAAACTCTAGATGGTGTAGGCTGATAGATCTTTAACTCAATCTGCTTGGAATCATGTCATTCTCTACAGGGCACAGATGATTGGTTCCTGATGTATCAGTAGCCAATGAACAGTAACAAGAACACCCTTTCAAATATTTTAAGGAAAATCAAGATTTGCCTTAGCAGTGCAGCACAGTTTCAGAAACCCTCCTCCTTCCCCAGCTCCACTTGTATAGATCTGCTACAGGTAATTGTTATATTGTAAAGCAGCAGTGTGTTGTGTATGTATTGGAAGTAGGTCTATGCCGCCGATACCCAACCTGTCCACATTGTCATATCCATTACCATGCCAAACACTCAGAGAGTTGTCGAGACAGAACTGGCTGTTTACCGGTTGTATTGCTGGTAACTGGTTCAGTTCTTTGCGTTTTGTTAAATATACAGCATTTTTACTCAAGATGCCATCAAAGGAGCAAACAAAGATGAGCATAACCAATGTCCATTGCATATGCAGATTGATATCAATTTTCATGCTAACCTTCGGTGTATTGAAAATTGAATTAACGACAAAAATAACTAGCTATGACTTGCTGATTACCTTAAAAGTCCATAGATCTCACCATCAGCTGTTAACCCTTTTTCTGACAAGTGATTGAGACCTACTTTCCTGTTTGTTCATGTGACGTTCGACATAAAGCCTATAGTAAGTAGATTGTGTATCATTATCTTCTCACAACAAAAGACATGGGATTTGTGCCTCTAATGCTTTAAGAAAAAGTAATGGGACAGCAATTTGTACAGAAAGTACCATATGCATGGCTGCTTCTCTCTTTCTCTCTCTCATCTGTCTTTCAACTTTCTTTTTTCTCTGTCACACTTTTTTTCTCTCTTTCTGTGGCATCAAGGGAACAATAGCAACCTTGAACTGTTGAATTCATTTAGTCAGACCGGCTGACTTCTTGTTCAGAGGAAATCATCCAAGACCAGCATGTCTGTCTAGATTAAAGGGATGCTGGGGAGGTTCTGAGATGTTGAGGAGCGAGAGAAAGAGAGAGTAATTAAACCTAATAAGTCAGAGGGACCTTTCATTCGCCCAGGGTTACTAATGAGACCAGCTCCACCAAATGTTATACCCGCTAGCCAGAGACCACACGAACTGCAGGTGGAAAGACAAATGAAGGAGAATGAAAGAGTTGAGCACAAAGGATTCTGTTTATCTGGATGTAAACTAGTGGATACATCTTACTAAATGCTGGAGCCTTAGATGATGTAAATTAACCTCACCGTGACTTTTTTTTTTATGTTGCTGTGAACCTTGTCGGTATGAATCAATGTTCAACTTTTGGTGGCAGTATAAGAACATTACCGAAAGGGTAACAGGGCGACTCTTGAGGCATGTCATCTTTGTTGCATAAAAGTGCTAGGAATTTAACATGTTAATTTAGTGTGCTTTGATTGATTACTTAAACTAATCAAATAAAAAATAAATTAGCATCAGTAGCTTATCACATGTTTCAGTCCTGAATTAATCAGTATTTGGAATATATTGAACAGTTCAATAACACGCTCATAGAAATATTCATTTGTTTCTTTACCGAACATGTTGAATTGATTGGGTGACTGTCTGCATCAAGGATCCATTGAATGATCCATTCATTTAAAAAAACTTATGTATTCAGGAACAAAACGAGTGAACATTTAATTAGTAAGTCATTGAACCAGTCACTTTCTTCAATTAATTAATCAACAAATAAGATGAATGAATGATTTGAGAATGACTAGCATTCTGTTACACTTAGGGAACGTGTGCGACACGGAGGAAGAACGAGGAGAATAGGTTCCAAACGGAAACTCTATTTGAAAATAAATGCACTTTAAATAGGAAACAAAAACGGCACTTCTTAGTGCAAACCTGGAGACACTTGAAACTCGGAAGGAAATCACAGGAGACACTGCATCCACACACCAGGAGACATGACCACGACGACGTAACACAACGTCATTTAACCGATATAACAACTGACAAGGACCAAGAAACACAAGAGGGTATTTATAGACCAAGACATGGGAAACACCTGAGGACACCGACGAGGTAATTGATACAAGACGGGTGTAGAAAGATCTAGAAGGGCCCGGAAGTGGACAGGAAGTGCTGACACTATAGGCAGGAAGTGTACCAAAGACCTTACAGACGGGAAGTAACAAAGGGACACGACAGACTGGAAGTGCACAATTGACACACTGGACGGGACTAATGGTAACACATTTTTGGCACTCACCTGGGTTTGACTGACATCAGAGTTCAGTTTGGATGTGAACACTGTTCCAGATCTTACCCGTGTGTGCATAAAAAGGTGAACTCCGTTACAGTTTACTGCTGATATGAATGCAATCATCTGTCATGCTATCTTTTATTAAAATATTTGTTTCTGGATTTTTAAACCACTTTTTACTGTCACCCTAGCAAGTACAAAAAGTACAGTTACTCAAAAGCAATTTGTTTTCATTCAGCAGTTGGAAAGTGTTCATTTAGAACTGTGAATATGCCTTTTCCATTCTATTCAATCTCATCCGCCCCTTCATCTACCCACCCTTTCATTAAAATGACAGTAAACACCCCTCAAGTAAAATCCACTGCAGACGGTAGCAATCGGAGTGATTTGTGGAGTGCAAAACATCTCGCAACATTGATCGTCGCTGATTGAAACTCTGTCTCCTTAACCATTTTTTTCGCCATTTATAATGGCTTGCGTTTTTTTTTGCATCAAACCCCAAATCTTCTCCGCCTCACTAGACTTTTAACATTTTGCCAAACTGTAAATTCTATCATTACAATTTCATCATTATGTGTTGCAGTAATCCTCAAAGCTATTGCTGTTTAATTTGTGCGTCAAAATAAGATGTTTAACTTTCTCATCTGCACACTAAAGATATCTCATCCTTTAATTGCTTTTATTCCTTTCTTCTCTAAAAGGTGAGAGTGACAGAATTCAATCCAGTGAGGGATGAAGCACAGCTAAATCTATTTAGAGCATTGTGCATGAGACAAGAATGACTCATTACAAAAGAATAAATATTCTTGCTCCATGTAATGTATTTCAAAAGTAATTTTAGTACAAAGCCGTGCATTGTGGGTAGAGCTTTTCATGGGAGCCAATGCTTTTAAAATATTTTTCTTTTTGAGTAACAAAGGAGATGAGAAATGGTCAAATGATAGATGGACTTATATTAACTTGAATAAAGTTAAAGGGCAAAATAAAGGGATCTTGTCATGAATGGAATGCAATTTTCTGAATATAGAGAGATGGGCCCAAGGACAAAAGTGGCCAGGGCATAAATGGTTCACAATGAGCACATACTATACGGCTCGTTCTCTACCAGAGAACCCAAATGATTTATGAGCATGGCTTATAAACGCCGACATTGAAGCATAATATTTTCTACGTTTCAGAGCTTGCCCAATGCTTATGACCCACAATAACTGTTATTGGTTAGAAATGATGCTTTAAAGCTCAGGAGAATGAATGAAGTTCCCAATCATTTCTCCTTCAATGCTTTAGAGAAGCAAATAAGACAGTTGTTGGCATTCAGTCAGAGAACAAAACTCTGAACTCAACATGAAATCAAAATTTACCCCATTTACTTTATTGATCCAATCAACTCCTAACCTACATTTTATTTCTTGTTAAACAGCTTTGTTTTATAAGAAATTAATGGAATTTCACCTTGACTTGAAAATGTATCTGTATTATGGTTTTGGATTAGTTGTATTTGACCTTAGTCTACTTTCTATGCACTTCTCAGAAATATACTTAAAAATTGCACTTAAGTATATTTGGCCTATACTGAAGGAATAGTTTGTACTCAAAAGTATAATGAAGTATTCTAAGTACACTTGGCACTTACACTTTTGAGTAGCCTATTTAAAACTTTTTTTTTTGTATATTAGTATACCTGCTACATAAAATATACTTATATACTCTAATTAACTTGAAGTATATTTACTCTTTTAAGGTGATGAGAAGGATTTGAACTCGTATTAAAATCTTTAAAAAATATATATACTTTTATATTTATTATACTTAACTTTTATTTTACATATGCTTTGGATGGGAATTATTTGAATGAGGAAAACTGTGCATGTTCCCAGTGGAAAAATGGTTCAGAAAAAGTGCACACTGAGTTAAAAACACTGTAACTCCTTTTGGTGTGACTTTATGCTTGTCATGCTCAAACAGCAAAATTACACACTCCAGAGGATGAAAATGTAAAAAGCATGATAAAGCAGGTCCTCTTTAACACTTTCCATTTCTCAAATCGTCCCATCACTGGGCAGCAAAACTCCTCCCTGTTATCTCTCCCCAGAAACTAGAGATATGTTTATTACCCCTTGCCACCAGACCAAAAATCTCATTAATGTAATTCCATTATCTGTCTCTGGTAATTCTCCTCTAATGATCAGCTTTTTGTAAGGGTTTTATCTGACATGGAGCTAGCCCTTCACAGTAATCCCTTTTATGACCCGTCATTACGAACTAAAAAGAGATTGTAGAAAAAGAATAGAAGTGTCGTTTTTTTGGAGAGCCCACCTTATCTGTAGCTTTTGATATCCGCCTCCCCTCTCATTTAAGAGCCTTTGACTGGGCAGTTGTTGAAGTAGGAGGTGTCAGTATACGACAGCTAAACCTGTGCCAAAGGTTTCCTGTGTTTGGCGACCTTTATCTTTTATACCTCGACCTCAATCTTGGCTTTATCTGTCCTCTGCTACATAATGGCAAGGCTTCAGCAAAGATAACTCCCAATGATATTTTGCTTTAAATGGCGTTTAAAGTCATGATTTTAGTGATGGTTTGGATAACCTTGACTTTTTTGTTCAGTCTTATATCAGTTCAAAGTCTTTTGGTGTGAACAAAAGGTAGAACTATTAGCTTTCTTTTTTTTTTTTGGTGGCCTACCATTTGGATGATCTTGTCAGATGATTAAAACAATTGTTAGATTTAAATGTTTCAGGATTCACCACTTCAATGTGAAGGACATTCACATGTTCCTTTCTCCTCTTTTTGCCCTACAGGCCTCTTTCACATGGGAAATGGCAATAAATACCTAAATTGAATAGCATAACTGTTTTCAACACTGATAAAAGTCATGTTTCTTTAGCAGCAAATTGACATATTATAATGATTTCTGAAGCATCACTGAATATTTAATTACAAAATTATTTCAATTTGTTGTCGATTAAATGCAGCCTGGGTGAGTACAAGAGAATTTCAAAATCATCAAACATTTTACGGACTCCAAAATATACTTAAAAATATTGAATCTCCTTCACACTGGTTTCAATAGAACTCTCCCAAATAATAATGCACTTAACTGTGATGAAAATATTGTCACAGGAGAGAAAAAAACGTAATGGTAATTTATTTTTATTTTTCTCTTAAATTCCATTTGTTGGATTGACCGTAAATTAGGGATTAGTGACAGTGGAACAAGATTTTCCAAAAAATTGTACCAACATACTGAACAAATGTTAACATTTGGCTTCTTAGGTGTCATATCCATCTATGCCGTTAGATTCAGTCACAAATATCTGCCTCTTTTCTTTTTCGGAGGTTTCTCTCATTAAGGCTTGTTTGCCCTCTGCCATCGGGAGCTCGAGCTTATTGTCGGACATTAACAATTTAAATTGTTTTTGCTTTTTATCCTGCCAATTGCAATTACACTCTTCCAGAGGCACCAACTAATGAGTTTCCTCTTTCATACTCCCAAGACTTACGGCTGAATGGATCATCCTTCCCTCTCTGTATTAAACGTATAAATAATGGCCGACAAAGATTAACACAAAAGGTCTGCGTGAACATCTCGGGCCGCCTGGAGACTGCTGTTAGTGGAGATTGTTTTAATGAGAATGCAGTGGAGTAGAAAGAGGCGCTCTCGGGTTCTGTCCCAGTGTTATTTCCACACATCTGAGGTGCTCCCTCTCTGGCCTGTTGAAGCGAATGGGGTGTGTGGGTAATTATCAGACCTCTGCTATCCAGTTCTTCGTGAATGGACAGAAGGAAATTGCTCTGTCCTCCTGGAGAATCTTTGAGCTTCTGGGTCGGTGGGGTTCATAATCATCACTTCTGTGGGCACCAAAAGTGATCTAAGCCCACTAACCATACAGCACATGATCGTTTACTAGAAACCCAGTTATTAAAGCACAAATAATCAGTTACACTTGGACTTATTATATGAACATTAATCTAGGATTTAAAAGCTTATCTTTTACAAGCACTTACATTTTATATACATTATAGCAATTAAATTGTTTTAAGTTTTACGGCACTACATTTTCATGTTGGTTATTCACACTACATTCATATTAACATGCACATTATGTCAGGGGTATTTAATTAAAGGTACAGTCTCTATTTCTTTCCCAGCAGTGGTCCGGACAATATATATATATATATATATATATATATATATATTTTTTTTTTTTAGAACAGTTATTGAAGCAGCCATAGTAAATATTAATCAAAGATGAGAAATCTTGTGCACAAAACGTGTTTTTTGTTGTTTTTTTTGCTTTGCCAATTCAAAAACTCTTTCCGATTTATAACATGGTTTATAGTTTTTTAATAATTCTACATGTATAGACAAACACATATCTAAATGTGTCAACTGTAACTTGTCATAAACCTGGTTTAGTTAAACTGTGACAGATAAAAATAATTATATTTACTGCATTCTCATTTTCTGCATTGTTTTAGCTGCTCACCATGTACGGCTGATAACATAACCTTGTCATCTGCAGCTCTTAATGTGCGGGTTTACGTCTTTAGCTGGATGAAAAGCAACACGCATGGAACAGAAAGGGCTTGAATGAAGTATCTGGCTGAAGATAAAAATATTATAGGATGTAGCGCTGAAAGGTCATTACCATAAATGATACTGAACGCTTGTGGTGTGAACCATTCTGTTTTGACATGCTGCTCAGCTTAAACTTTAGAAATGGCGCACTTTACCTGCACTTTTTTTCTAGCTTGATGCTTTTTTTTTTTTCTTCAACTCTTGAATGTGGGTAAGTTTCATAATTTGAAAAAAGCAACATTATGAACAAAAAAAGTTGAGAAAATTATTTTTCTCACAAGCAATGCTTTTATCACTTGTTTTTTTGCCTTTTTTTGTGGAGATTCTGAAGATGATTCTTTCAGAAGATGAGTAATAGCATCTCCTATAACAGTCAATGGTGGGGAAAGAGTGAACATTCGCCACAAATGCTGTTCATTGAGCCTAACTTGTACTGAACCTGTAATATTCCTTTAAAGCAACTTTCTCAGTTGACATCCATTCAAAAGTAGCAATGCATTCTGTCTTTCAAAAGTCTCAGTGATATTTCTCAATGAATTTAAAAAAAAAAAAAAAATCTAAAATTCTTGGTTGTATTGAAATAATGGCAAACTTTGGTATTTTAGCACAGAATATCTCTTCTGAAACTCTAGAATGGACTGTAGCAATATCTATATATAGGAAAATCTGTAGCAATAAAAAGTCAAAGGAAAACAAACACATTTGTGGGGATCCTCCACATTCCACATTATATCCAATTACCAGCAATGTTACACTGGAAGGAGGAAGTTCCCTCTTTAGAGATTAACAAGGATCGATCGGCAAACAGGTTCTCATCTCAGAATCAATTAGCATCCCCTTTAGCGCTCTGAGAGAGGTTTTGTAACGGTGACTTTGTGCAGGATGCAGTGAGAGCATCGATCAGACCTGCAGCACTTCAGATTCTTAATGCTCTTCACACTTTGCCTTCTCATCCCTGTTGTGTTCTGTGAAGCTTGTTTTTCTCTAATTCATCTAAAGTAATTAAGTCAGAGGATAGTAAGCCAACAAACCTGAAGATCCACTAAAGAATGAGCAAACAGCTCACATTGAAGAGGATGTGATTACACATGGATGCAAGTCGGTAAATAAAAGATCTCAACACTGTATTGTGTTATAAGTACACTACTACTTGAGGGGAAAAGGTTGATATTACAGTTATACCTTGAGATACGAGTATAATCCGTTCCAGGACTGAGCTTGTAACTCGAATTACTCGTATCTCAAATCATTTTTCCCATAAGAAATAACAGAAAAAATTACTCTGTTCCGGCCCTCGAAAAAAACCTCCCTTATTAGTGCTAATAACAATGGAGCATGTTTTTAATTGCTACACACACACACACACACGCACACAAAATTATAGTATATAACGATTCCTGTGATATAAAATAAAATGTGGTTTTAATTAGGAGTTCTTGTCTTCAAGACAGGGAGAGACAACTTAGATAATGCAAACATGGTGTAGATAATGCAGTGTAGTGTTTCTTCCCGTGTGGTGTATTGGATGGAGTGTAATGTATGCCTCAGAACCTCACTTTTATTATTATTCAACACGCATAACTGGTGCTGCTCCCAGCTTAATACTGGTGAATCACTCGTCTCCCCCGGTTACCTCCCGCTGTAAAACGAAAGTGGCCCTCTAGAGGAGTTTAAATGCAATTACCCCATAAATGAGGCGGCTTGAGCTGCTTCGAGTGGTCGAACACCTAGCGTCCGTGTCTCTAAGTGTGCTCATATCTCAAATATTTGCTCGTATCTCAAAGCAAAAAATGCCGAAGGCTGGCTCGTATCTCAAGTCTTTATTGTATATTAATTATTCATGTTGACATGATGGCATGATGCAGTTGCAGCAGATTTGTTAGCTGCACATCCAAGAATCTCTGGTTCCACCACATACCAAAGATGCTCTATTGGAGCTCTATTTGGTGATTGTGGAGGCCATTTGAGTGTTAAGAACTAGTGAACCAGTGAAACCAGTTTGAGGTGATTAGTTATCCTGCTTTAAGTAGCCGTCAGAATATGGGCACACTGTGGTCATATAGAATGGCCATGGCCAGCAACAGTACTCAGGCAAACTATGGTTTAAAAAAAAAGAACAGTTGATACTAAGGGGCCAAGAAAATATTCCCACCACCATTGAATCACCAACACCAACCTGATCCGTTGGATGGGTCCATGCCTTCATGATGTTTACTTCAAATTCTGCCCGTATATCGGAATGCCGCAGCAGACATTGAGACTCCTCAGATTCGGCAACGTTGTCCAATTTTGGTGATCCTGTGTGAAGCCTTGTAGCCTTGGTTTCCTATTCTTAAAGTAGTGGCATCTGCGGCTGTATGCCGTCTGCCTCAAGGTTTGACGTGTTGAGCGTTCAGAGATGCTCTTCTGCATGCCTCTGTTGTTACAATTGGATATTTGATTTGCTGTTGCTTTTCTACCAGCACAAACCAGTTTGGCCATTCTGACCTCTGGCATCAACAAAGCATTTTCACCCACAAAACTGCCACTCACTGGATATTTTCTCTTTTTCTGACCCTTCTCTGTAAACCCTAGAGAGGGTTGTGCATGAAAATCCCAGTAGATCAGCAGTTTCTGAAATAGCCTGTCATTCTGTCTGGCAACAACAATCATGCCATGTTCTAAGTCATTTAAATCCCCTTTCTTCCCCATTCTGATGCTCCGTTTGAACTTCAGCAGATCGTCTTGGCCATGTCTACATGCCTAAATGCATAGTTGCTGCTGATTTGGTGTTTGCATTAATGAGCAGTTGAATAGGTGTAACCAGTTCTTTTGTGTTTCACAGTCATACAGAACTATCAAACAGACGCCTTGCATGGCCTGGTTCAGCAATTTAAATGGTAAAGCTGTTTTTCATATGATAGCATGTTTAACACTCTTCCTCGAACATTATTTGGATTGACTGTCTCCCTTTATGGAAAGCTGGCAGCAGACTTCCTCAATCTCACAGTCTGCTGGAGCTGCACATGACCTCCTGTTCTGTCTGGCACGTTTCAAACACACATGCACACACAGGCTTACACACGCGAGACAGACTGACTCCCATGGAGCTGTGAAGGTACGGGTGTGTGTGTAGGGGGAAAAGTCAGCCATGTCAGACCTGAGTGCTGTGGAAAAATGTGAGATCTAATGAGTAATAATGTACTGTAGCTGCAGCTGTTGTTGTTGGGCTTTTTAAAATTTGTATTCTTATTTCTAATTTTCAGCTGGTAGTTTGGAACACAAGCTATATAAACTCATAATTGATTAAAACCTATTGACACCAGCTAAACGACTTATTTAAGCTGATTTCCCCCCATATTATCTATTAACACTTAAGAGTTTTCTTCAAGCGTTACAACAGCCCGTGCTCCACATCAAGTCTATCTAGGATTCCTTGAGAACCAGAAAAAACTGAGACAAACTAAATCCAGTAGAACTGCAGTAACGTCTTGTGCATACAAAAAACTCACTGGATTATTACAGTTAATGGCAAAATACATTTTGGGAAATGTAAACTGATATTTTCTGCTGACACACTACAGCAAAAGATAGAAATAAATGGCTTAACCATTTTTGAGGGGTGAAAATACTAACGTGCCTAAGACTTTTGCATTGTACGGTACATGTTATACATTAATTTATTATAACATATAATAAATGACTATTTACCTAGATTTATTTTTATGCAAAACCTTTTTAAAATATTGCGGGTTTCCCCCCCCAATTTGATAGTCAAATTGTTCAAATTGGGTGATTTGTTAACTGGCTTCAGTCAAAAAGTCCTCCCTCAAGTCTCTGATATTCTGCTCTGTACATGTGGCACTGTTCCCTCCTTCACTGTACGTTTGTGTTTTATCACTTGTTTTATCATCTGCCATCATAAATCCGATCGCTTAGAAAAGTAATCATATGAGATCATATGCAATTACCCCATAAATGATGCGGCTTGAGCTGCTCCGAGTGCTCGAACACCTAGCGTCCGCGTCTCTAAGCATGCCCCTATCTCAAATATTTGCTCATATCTCAAAGCAAAAAAGCTCGGAGGCTTGCTCGTATCTCGGAATACTCATATGTCGGGACGCAAGTCTCTGATATTCTGCTCTGCTCTGTTTTATCACTCGTTTTATCATCTGCCATCATAAATCCGATCGCTTAGAAAAGTAATGAGACTCACCTCTCCTCCGTAAACCACACGATATGCATTATTATTCATGTCTGTTGCACAAATGGATAGTTGCCTTTGCAAGCACCACTAATAAACCAACTGACCATATAAAAACACATAAACTCACTGAAGAAATATTAAGCTAAACACTCCGCTCGCTACTTCTCTGATATGTCTTTGGCAGTTTCATTATTGCTCATTATTGACTGGCATTTCAGCTTTTGTTTGATTAAACTGTTTGTCTATATCATGCATCAGCACATTTGACATTTACCACGAGAGTGAGTGTGAGGTGAACACTCATTTACTAAATGAGCTCTATCGCTCAGCTGAAAGATATGAACAAATGAAGAAAATGGATAGGGCCATTTCCTGCCGATACGAACTGCTTCTTATTCCTCTTTCCCAGTCACACTCCACATTACAGCACTCATTTTTCAGTTTAAGCATATAATATCAGAGTATTTTGATAAGCACGTGTTTCATAAACGATTGTTTAGTGGAAATGTTTGTAATTGCAGATCGTTGCGGCTGAAATCATTATATTAACATGGACACTTTTTTCACAACTTTGTCTCAGATGTTTCTAAATGAGAAATGGTTAGTTCATTTTTGGAATTTCTAATATTTTGTTTGAAATATTTGATATTGACATACTAATATTTCGTCCATAGTGTTTTTTTTAGAATCATTGAAATAATATTGTTTTTTTTATTGCTTTGAATCACGTTTTAATTGAATTTTCATAAATTTTGTAATTGAGTTTGCCTCTTTAACTAATTTTATTTTTGTCACGCTTAGTACATGAAACCAAATGAAAAAAGGAGAAATACTGCTTTGACAACTAGCTGAAATTAAATAAAACAATTTTTTTAAATATTTTATTTTCAGTTCATGTTTTATTTCAAGCAACAAAAATGTTTTTTATGGTTTTAGATTCAGCTATAATGACCCTTCTTCCTCCCTTTTTCTTGCTTTTCACCTCCCCTTTTCTGTCACTTCATTTCATCCGCACATATCCCTTCATCTGTTAACTGTTCATCTGACCTATATGTGGCATTTGTCTCACTTAAAGACTGAGAGACTAACAGACAAACTTTAATAGAGTAATTCATTGCTCACTTTTCAACAGATGGGACACATTTCAAATATTTGCATGTCGTTAATTTTAAATCAGTAAGATTTGCTTAAAGGTTTACAAGGTAACCGTTATAAGCAATCGTTATTTTGCAGTATAAAATTAATATTTTCCTACCTTGCTAATGAATCCCACGTAATATAGTATGAATATCAAAACTTCTGTTCACAGTTACACACGAAGTTAAATGATCGTAATCATTTTTATATGCACAAATATAACTGTACTTATTATTATTATTATTATTTTTTTTTTTGTTGACATCTTAAAGAATGGGGAAAAAATGCCACATGGAGACATAAAAGTTGAGGACCTATTATGTTTAGTTTTTTTCTCATTTAGTTTGTGCGTTGTAACTTTGCAGAACATTACACTAAGTCTCTATCTATCTGTCTATCTACACACACACACATACATTCCTTATTTAAATTTATATTCCTTTTATTTAAATAGGCATTTGCAAAATTAAGTAAAGACCCCTAGTTGAGTTGCATAAATTGTGTGTGAAACTGTTTATGGGGAGGGGCAAGATATTTCCCAAACACGCTCAGAACGGTTCACCAATCACAACCCATTGGTTCAGCCGACCAATCAGAGCACATTACGCGTTTGGCAAGGAGGGGCTTCATAGAGACAGGAACTAAACCGAGTGTTTGTGACAGACTTGGAAGAGAGGAGCTGCAAATATGTGAAAATACTGTGTTTGTGGAACGAAACGAAATCAAGAAAAGGGGTCGCCTGTGTAATGGGTCGCCTGTGCGACAAAAAGGGGTCAACGAGTCTAATATAATATTATTATTATTATTATTATATCAGGATATTCACAATGTTGTTTCTTTTTTCTGTATATTCTGGGGGAATTACAGTTAAGACCCGAGGACCAGAAATGTTGAATGAAGAGCAGGAGTCAGAAGTGCAGTCAATAGAAGAAATTTTTGTGAAGTTTAGTTTGCAGTTTCATCAGCAGAAGCTTCAGGTCTCACAAGGAGTTCGTAGGCCACCCCACTTACAATAACATTGTTACAACAATTATACTCTAAAGAGAGGGTACTAACTACGTCAATGATGACGGTTAAATGATTCTGATTGGCTAAGAAAGAAAGATAAACAAAACGAGTAATTTTCCACACAAGAGCAGACAGTCTGATGCATATCTTCGTTGATCACATGGTTGACGGGTTCGTGACCTTCCACGTGGCTTGTCGAGAAGAACTAGTCATTCTGTCTCTTTATGGTGCCAGTTAATCACCTCACCGATACAGACCATATTAACACACACACAGCTTCTGCAAGGCTGAACTCGGCTCAGGAAAAGAACACATGAACAAATAACACAAATAAAATAATATATATATATATATATATATATATATACAAGCGGCAATGGATTTCCGAATCGTCCTCACAATATCACCAGCTAAATGATTGTGAATATACAGTGAAAATGTCAGTGTGAACTACTCTAAATGGTCATTATCAGTGAAACAAAGCCATGAACTCTAAATCATCTTTAACAAGTCCTTTCTTTCCAGTGCTCCATAAAGAGCTGCCAGCTGAATGATACTAATAGACCTTCGTTACTGTTTGATTTGCCACATGGGAAGTGCCTAGGGAGCTGCAATGTGTCATTGTTCTCTCTTTTCCCAGATGTTCTTCAACTCTCAATCACTTCTCTTTTTCCTTACCTCCAGGATATTGTTCCACTTTTAATTCTGTCATCTTCCACCCTTTCTCTTTTTTTCCTCACCTCGATCCTTAACACTGCTCTTGTCCTCATTCTTTTTCCTTTTGTTCCAGCTAATAGTCTCGGTGATGGTAATAAATCTCGACTGGCCCAGTTGAGACAGACGAGCGGCGACGTTGACCGATGGTGAGGAATTTAAAGGATTACAGGTGGAGTCGGCTGATTGATTGGGTTTGCGTTGCACACGAGAAGAATTACTGTCGGAAGACGCGAGATGATGGGCTGATGTATTGCTCAGCCAAGCCTGATGAAGAGGAGAAAATGGACTCGAACAATGCTTTTACAAGCTTCCTTCTCAATCCCATTCACATCTGTGGCAGCATGTCTTTGTGTACCTGGTGCTCTTCCAGAATTCAAAACAGAGCCCAATTATTCTTAGACTAGAACAAGCTGGCAATAGCAGTTCAATCATTTGCTTCTGTAGGACCTGTAGGCACAAACACACTGCAGCTAAATACAGTTGTCACTCAATCCTGCTCTATACGCAAAATTTGGTTATGTATGACAGTGACTGTAGCATTCACAATCAAGTGTTAATGCAGTGGTGGTGCTGACAGCTCGTATGAGCTACAAAGAGTTAGAAAACCAAATGAGGTACGTTGACTTGTCTGATGTTGTCTCTCTCCGTAAAAGATGTTTCCTCCAGCCATGTGGTTTCAGAGTAACCAATATGCTACATGTTGCAGCTGTTTATTAAAAATGACTTGATAATGATGCATTACTGTCCAAATGAGCTCCACCAAACAGGTTCAGCTATTCCTATGGTCATCGCTGTCAATTATTACAGTTTTGGCAGTAGTTGTATTAGTCTTAACTGGTGACATTGGCCCTCGGTCAGTTTATATATATATATATATATATATATATATATATATATATATATATATATATATATATGTATGTATATGTGTGTGTGTGTGTGTAACTCTTCTCCTTGGTATGCTCCCCCTAAAAAGTCTCTGTGTTGTGCTGGGGGAATAAAGAGGACACCAAGACCATAGTTGCTACACACATCAGCCACACATCACTCACACTCTCTACACACATCACACACACTCTCTACACACATCAGCCACTTGTCACAGGGAAACTGTTAATTACAAAACTATCCATTGAAAATAACTGCACATATATGTTAGGAAACTTCAAGAACAATATATTTCTAACATGGACAAAAACAATTGAGTGCATATATACACAGTGCACATATATATATATATATATATATATATATATATATATATATATATATATATATATATATATATATATATATATATATATATATATATATATATATATATATATATATATATATATATATATATATATATATATATATATATATATATATATATATATATATATATATATAGATATATATATATAGATATAGATAGTGAATCTCTCTCTCTTGCAGTCGGTCGATTCGACAATGACTGTTCTATGGCATTGACTGTATGGTTGTTCTCCATGCCACTCTGTTGTCTGCGTTCCTTTGCCACCTCTTTATATCGATGTTTCTCTTTGCTACATCCTTGAATCGTCGTCTCGGTCTGCCACGGCTCCGCTTCCCTTCGCAAAGTTGCGAGTACAACAGCTGTCTAGGTAGACGCTCATTTTCCATCCTGTGCACATGACCAAGCCATCTGAGGCCTTTTTCTATTAAGATATCGGCCATTGACGGTAGGCCAGTTCGCTGTAGTACTACTTTGTTTGTGACTTTGTCTTTCCAGCTGATGTTCATAATTGATCTAAGCTGTCTCATCATGTATGCATGAAGTTTCTTAACTTGTGTCCGATAAACAGTCCTATCTATCTATCTATCTATCTATCTATCTATCTATCTATCTATCTATCTATCTATCTATCTATCTATCTATCTATCTATCTATCTATCTATCTATCTATCTATCTATCTATCTATCTATCTATCTATCTATCTATCTATCTATCTATCTATCTATCTATCTATCTATCTATCTATCTATCTATCTATCTATCTATCTATCTATCTATCTATCTATCTATCTATCTATCTATCTATCTATCTATCTATCTATCGCAGAAATACACTAAGTTTTAGTTTATATTTTATAAGTAATAATCATAAACTTTGGGATGTGCTGGAGGAGACTTTACAGAGTGCTTGACAACCAAAAATTGACGCTAATGTTATTTCCATCAACAGGTATATACATTTTTGCTCAAGATCTTTGGGATGTGCCCACGCATCCCAAAGACTTTCAATAAATGTAAGGTGTGTAGCAGAGGTGCCAATTGTGAAAATGACGTGTTGAGTTGCCACTTGATGTTCAATGTAAAATCTTGTCCCTGAAGCAAAAAGAGCATTTGATGTACTGAATGCACTGAATCAACATTAAAAATAACTAACACTGTAATCAGCCGTATAACAGAATTCAGAGATGTAATTATAACGTACATGTGAAGGGTTTTTGGCTAGTATTATCCGGTTCAGGGCCCCTGAATCTGAACCTTCCCTTAGTGTTTCATATGCATTGTCTTCTGAATATGTCAGGGAATGAAAACATTAAGTTATCATTTGATGTTTTAGACAGTAATTATGCTGAATGATTGGATCTGGCATCTAAAGCTAACTTTCATGTTGAGGAGTACTGTTAATGAAGTACTTTATGCCACATAAGCAATTAGTCATAACTAGCAGCTGTATTGAAAGATAGATTTGCTGCAGTTTTTCTGTGGTAGAACAATAATTAAAAGCCATCTAGAGACCCATTGACACCAACTAAACAGCTCATTTGGGCTCAAATTATCCATAATAACTGTTAACACCTCAGAATACATGGATTCAAGGCCTGGAAATTCTGTGAAAACAAGCACAGGTCTTTGAAATTGCCTGAATTAAACTTGAACTAAATTTTGTTTGAGCAGAATGACGCGATTGCAAAAATAGATCTTTATGCACTGCAAAAGCCAGAATGAAACTACTGATTGGGAGCAAAGTGTGGGGAAACATGGATCGTGGTAAGCGTGAGAAACATTGAGCTCTATATTTTGCTTAGTGCCATGGAAGAGCAAATTCAATGATGCCTGACTCAGTATTGAGCGACATAAAACTGTCTAATCAAAGTTCCAACGAATAACGAAACAATTTCAATTGCGTCATCTATATTCAGAGATCGAAACTGCATTGTCGTTCTCCTGTTTCTATTCAGATCAATGCGATGGTTGACCCATATTTTCATGCAGCTTACACAGCATTGTAAATGTTAACAGGTGGACGGATTAGAAGCTAATTTTAAAATGTAAAAAAAGGACTATTAAATATATTAATGCAAATATGTATAATCATTTATAATTTTAACAAAAAAATCTGAGGAAATCATTTTTTAGATGTTTTTCTGTAAAAACCGTTGTTGAAATCGTCGTTTTCATATGATCTCACCATAAACACTAAACTTTGTGTAGGTAACAAATACTTTTGAATATTTTTAATGGCTATCAACTAACGTAGCAATATTATTTTATTTAATTGCAAATTTTTGTATATAATATTCTCCCTATTTTTTTAATGAAGTAATTGTTCATAAAAAAGAGAACTAAAACCAGTGTGAAATAAATATTAAAAGCAATTTTTCTTTTCTGGTTCAAACCCTCTTTCTCCCTTGTTATAACAAAGGGTACTCGCAGGCAGAGATCCAATCGCGTGTCTTTATTAAGAGTAGTCGTACAGGCAGATGGTCCGGACAAACAGAGTATACGTAAACGGTATTCCAGGCAAGAGTCAGAAAGGCAGGCTGACAGAATCAGGTACGATAATCCAGGCGGGGAAGTCAAGACGGGCAGAAAACATTCACGAGCGATAATCCAGGCACAGGTCAGGGCAGGCAGATACAAATCAATAACAGCAAAAATCAGCAACAGAAAAACAGACAGGGATATAAACGCTCAGAATGACAACCACGGTTAATCAAGACTTCGCAGTGTGTGCACGGAGTCTTGGAGTCTTTTATTGTCTAGGTCATAGGTGTCAAACTCAAGGCCCGCGGGCCACATCCGGCCCGGCGTGTAATTATGTCCGGCCCGCGAGAGCATTTTATTAATGGCCCGCGAGATGTCCCGCGCTCCAGCTGGCCCGCCGAACACTTCCTGTATTAAACAGGAAGTGGCTAATGATGCTTCGCGCTCGCGCTAGTACCGCGCGATTGTTATTGTCAGTTATCCATAACTGTTCAGGCTCGGTACACAGTGCTTGAGAAGATGAGAAGAGCCCGCCCTCATGGCAGAACGTCTTCTTGCATGATTGACAGGTCAGACAGCATATCAGCGCCAGCTGTCAGAGTGAAAGTACAAGCGCCAGAAAGAAAATACAGCGCAAAAAAAAAAAAAACATTACGTCCTTAGGGACGTAACAAATATATTGAAATATTATTACGTGTAAAAAAAATTGTGATATAGTTTGTAAAATCTGCTATAACCCACGGGTTATATGCGGGATAATACGGTATATGTTTACTGACATACTGCCGGTATACCCGTGTGTCTCATTTGCGGAGCTAATGTGGCAGTAATTAAATAATTTAATAAGATGGCACTATAAGACAAATGACATAAGAGCAAATTCAACTGAATGATTTGATTTGTTATTGCTGAAAAGCAAAAATTGTCTTTAGATTTCCAGGTTTTGTAATGCAGCATGTCCATATTTTGAATTTGTATAATTTTGACAGGATATATTTTTATGGAGAGCAAAATCTTTTATATATAAATCTTTTTAAGTTTTATATAAAATGACATAAGAGTAAAGAAATTTGAATGTTTGTTCTTTTAACTTTTACTTTTACTTTACTTACTTGTTTACTTTATTTCTAACTTGTATAATTTAGACAGGATATATTTTTAAAAAAAATTAAGTATTTTTAAATATTTTTATATTTTTAAGTTATTTAAGGTATAAGTTGATTTATTCCAGAATAATATTTCTGTCTGTTTTTATTCACATCTAATTTAAAAAAAGGTAAGTTTTAAAAGTGTTTTTAGTTTTAGTGTTTTCAATAAATGGTCCTGTTCGGCCCGTGACCTAAATTTCTTTGGGATTTTGGCCCCCTGTGCAATTGAGTTTGACACCCCTGGTGTAGGTGATAGTTAACAGCTGCTGTGACAAACAGTCATAATGGTGTCCAGCTGGTGTGACAATCAGTCCAATGTGTGGGTTTCTGGGAAATGTAGTGTATGTGTATCAGTATAAGTGTGATAGCTCCCTCCGGTGGCTAGAGGGGGGGAGCGCTGAGCTCGTATTCATAACGCTTGTAAACTCTTCTCATTGGATTTCTTTACTGCAGTAAACCTTTCTTGTCTTTATTATGTTTGACAGAAAATAAAAGTTTTTTTTTTTAAAGGCCCTTGAATCTGGTGTTCATGAATGAGCGGGAACCCTGAAATGTGTGGATGGAAGTGTAATAATATTTATTATAATTTTAATTTTCAATGTTTTGTTTCTATTAATGACAGTCAATTGAATTTTGAAAAATGTCTGGTCTAAAATACTGCAGGTACTAAAGGCCTCGGTCAAACCACTCAAATAAACATCACAATGTTTTGGAAGCACCTCAGGAAGTTAAACCAAGACCGGCAAAAATATTCTATGTTGGGGGAAAATTAGAGCCATTTTTATAAAAGCCTGTAGAGATATTTAACTTCTGGAGGAACAGCGGGGAAATGAGCAAGTGAACGTTCATTTAAGCGATGAATCACAGAACTACATCCTCTTCAGCCAAAAGCTGCATTAAAGACTTCATTAACATCATACTCAAATATCTTTTTTTAAGTCACAGGGTATATTTACAGAGATTACATGTGTAGATTAAAAGTTCAGAGTGGTGCTTGAAGACATTTGATGCATGTATGCATGAATACTTTCTGTGACATTTTCACTTTTTTGGTTTTGTTTATTCCACACAAGGTTTGAGTGGACAGCTCTCCATCACAATGCTGTATTTGTCGCTTTTTTCTTTTGATTGCTCTATTTGCACTTTGCTGAACTCTACAAATCTTTTTCTCGCATAGGCACACTTGAACAGGGAGGGAGAGTTTGTCTGACACGTACTGAGTGGAGAAAAATAAAAATTCTCTTTTGAAATGTTTTATTCATTTTATACATTGTAAACATGCACAGACAGAGTGAACCTTCCAGAGAGAAACACATAGTGAGAATCACTGATGCTGCTGTTGATACTGTCAATAATGTTTTGACGGTGATCTTCCTTGTTTTTAGAGTGGTTGACCCAAAATTCATAATTATCTATTTTATTCATTCCAAGGAACACAGAAGTTAATCTTGTAGTAAAATGCATTTTTTTTTTTTTGTTCTAAATTCAGAAATGATTTACTAACAGATTCATCAGAGAATCAAAGAACCCCCAATCTAAAATTTCTTTTCACTGAATCTTTTTCAAAAGAAACCAAGGGCCAGATTTACTAAACAGGTTGAATTAGTGTGAGAACGCAAAAAACAAAAAAAACCTAAAAGGTTGATGTGAATAAAAAGTTCTGCATGACAAAACGCATCCAAATAATTTCCATAAAGACCAACGCAATCTACCAAGAGCAGCGCGAATAAGTGTCTGGTTTCAGACATGCTGCTTAAAGGCGTTAAATAATGGTGCAAATACCAGTTGATTGACTAGTGTAAACTTTAGTAAATCAACTTCCATGATTGATTTAAATGCAATCCTCCCATACATTTTGCCAATGAAAGGGAAACTCCAAAAAAATGGATGTGCAGTAAGGTCAGCCTCAAAAATAACCATTTCAGCTCAATTTTTTTCACTGTCTGCCTTTAGTAAATCACGACAGTAGTTTTTTTTTTATGCCAACGAGGGTTTGTTCTGGCCCAAGCTGTTAGTAAATCTGTCCCCAAGTACTAGATTTGCGTTTTTATGAACAGTTGTTTTTTAAACTTTGAGTGACTGACTGAAGGATTACTTATTTTTTGGCATGTCATCAACATATGCACCTTTTAGTTTAATCATGTTTTTGAGGGTTAAGGAAATTCTTTATTTGGAAAGAAATAATTGAATGAAATATTTGTAAATGAATTTCTTGGAAACATATTCTAGCTCTCTCCCTAAACAGATATGTATAATTAAAATACATACTGAATTGTGACCCAAAACAAGTACAAGTTTCTCAATATGGAACTGATACTCCTAATTGAGTCCAGCAAGAAAACGACTGCACATCAGTTACGTCTTCACTTCCTCTGTCTGCTTGATGAGAGCTTCGCTCGTTGTGCTGGAAAAGTCATTTATATCATTGACTTTCCCCCTGACGGCTGGCCAGATGAAGAGGTTTTCCTAGACTGGCCGTTAATGAGCAGACAGTAATTATCACAGCAACCTGAGTGAGTCTGATACATTCATTCAACTGAACTCATTCATTAGGCCTGAAGCTAATATATACTGCACATTCAAGACCTGTGGTTCACAATGTCGCTGTTGCTCTTGCAGGAAATTGCTTTATATTTATGTTATAGCGCCGTGTGATAGACCTGTTCACCCACCGGAATGCATTTCTGGGTTTGTTATAACTTAAAACCAGCTTTCAAATGCATATGTTTGTATACAGTAACAAACCTATTCAAGTGGCATCTGCAAACAGAATTGTAGTAGAACAACCGTAGAGTGTCCAAATGGGAAATATATTAATAAAATAAAAAAGTCTGTTTGTGTCTTATCTTTCCGTAACAGAAATGCCACTTATTTTGATATTTTACCATCGAACGCAATGACATTCATACAACTTTCATTTATTTTGTCTCAATTATGCCTTTTTATTAAAACGGCTTTACGGACAAATATGCAAAATGTGTGCTGTAAATGGCTTTGCAAAGCACTCATGGGTATGTGCATCATTCTTTACATAACGCACTTCAAACAGCTTATTGTTAATACTCATTTCCTCATCAAAAGAGATCATCCCTTAAACTGCATTTCATATTTAAGACACATCACATGCACAAAGTGCCTTTGTTCTAAAAAGGTCCTCAATCCCTGATGTTATTTACTGTTGTCTGGCATTGTAGCGCCTAATCTTCTCCAAGGCAGTATCCGGTCATTGTCGTATTATGTGCTAAAGAGGTTTTTAGTCCCTTTTCAGCGTCACAAAAGGTTTAAGTACTAGTTAATCTTTTAAGTGTGTTCGACAAGTGCATTAGGGGCCCTTGGCCTGCGTTCTGCTCTTATTCACAGTCTGTTTTTTGGCACTCAGACCAGCTGACCCAAAAAGCAAAGCCCTATTGTTTTTAAACCTCCTTTATCGCACCACAGGGATGGTGTGGTACAGGGACTCGGCAAGACTACCGAGTCCTGATCTTTCATGTTTTTTAAATGCACAATGGTTGCCTTTAATGGATGATAGTGTTAAGACCGCTTTAAAAGTCATGCAAGTGCAATTTCAGTTCATTGGAAGGTGGAATCAGCCGTGGGATTCTGAGAAAAACATCCTTTGGAAAAAGTTGTTCATTTCCAGGCTGCTGCAGCCGCCTTCTATTAATCGTGTTTTGTGCAGTTACAGCGAAATGCATGTAAGCTGCACGCCCAACTTTCCATTTGTTGTATTCTGTCAACACAAATGAACTCTGAGCTGCAAAACAGGCATAACAACACAAATTAAATGCCGTAGGTTCTGTCTCAGACACGCATTCGCACTCGTATCATTACAACATTGAGTGTTTGTTACTGTCAAGGCCGCGGTCGTAAATCTAGCAGCGTGTCAGTTAGAGGTGGCTGGAAAATTAGGATGTTATGGATGGGAAGCTCTCGTGCACTTACACACACTCACACACCCTTGAGATGGCAGATGAGCGATTTTCAAAGAGTTGTAAAGCTGTCTGTCTCTCCTCTGTATGTCCTTGTCCGTTTCGTTCCACACTACCGTCTGTCAAACACAGCCCTCCCATGGAGACTGACACTCTCACAAGAATCTCACACACAGACAACACTGTATTTCACTGTCTCTTGCAATACTTTAGCTTTTTTACTTGTTCTCTAGTTCTGTTTGAGTCTTTATCAATAAAAAGTTTAAAGTCTTTACTGTAACTGTAAATCATCCAAAATCACGGCAGCACAATCGCATTCTCTGTGGTCTTTGTGATACGTACAGACCAGAAAACATCAATAAAATGTGTAAAGCACCGTACAAAAAGCATACAGCACATTCTTTTAAATAATTTCATGCACCCAAGTATGCAGTAACAAAGGATTAAATTTAAGGTTTCATTTATTGCCTGCCAAGACCAGCATGTTATTGTCGCCTATACACAAAGACCTTATATTTCATCAAAATAAAACATTCTATCCTCTGTACACGATGATGCATAATATGCATATTTTTAAGCAGTAAGACATTAAAAAGCACACAATATTAACATTTCAAGCCGTAGTGATGAAATTGTCACATGATGTGTTTAGCATGTTTAATTCTGCATGTCATTTTGAGTCATCTGGGAGTAAAAATTTTTTTTAAAATTTTTAATCCACAGTTGTTGTTTTTTAGCTGTCTGCAATTGATATTACATCTTATTGCACTTGAAATGTGTGGTTTTGAAGGCACTGCAATGTGCCAAAAGTAGTAGTTATATGGATATTCCATACATTGCATAGACAACATTTGTGTGCTGTGTATGAGTAGTATAATAGTATTGGGACAGCTTAACTCAGTTGTTAACTCTCACTTGTTAATGGACAGTGCTGGAAGAATTTTTGAACTCAAATACCCTCTTACAAAAGTACCCAAACACATGCCACTTATTTGCACTTCAAAATAAACTGAATTTATCAGCTAGAGAGACAGTGTTGTCTTTGATTGACTGCACATTTTCATACATTTGTTACTCTGGCCGTGTGCATTGATGCTACCTCTCTTTTGATGGATTACCCCTTTCATCCATAGACTTGATGCGAGTTTTGTAACAAATTAGAATAAGAGTGTTGGATTTGCCAATTACTATATGACAGAAACAAAACAAATCACCTTGTATGAAATTACATTTTGAATAAGCCTGGAGATATCAGCTGATAAATACTGTGTAAATAGAGGGAGCTGGAGATTTTTTAAGGAAAAGTCAAAGATGCAGTCCGCCCCCCAAAAAATTAAAACTCACTCATGTTTTTTTTTTTAGAGCACAAATGTTTTCTAGCAGCATCTGAAGGCTGTTTTATAACACTCGTTTGAGTGTTTTACAGTCATATTCAGCTGTGATACATACTGAGTTTGCTCTAACACAGAAAGAAAGCCACAGAAATGAAATGTTTGTACAGAAATGTACAAACACGCAGTAGTGGTGTGTAGTTTCTGAATGATTTGAACTAATTCATAGTAAAGCCACATATGAAATCGCATACTTCCATACTATAGGTGAAAAACCGTATGTGTCAAAAGAAGTATATCGAATGGCCTCATACTTTGGTGAGAAGTGTGCATGCGATTGACACTGTGCTATCCCATGATGCCACGGGAGAAGATTTGTGAATGATAGTGAAGTGACACAAAAGTGGCATGTCACGTGATAATGATAACATGGTTTTATATATATACTTTATCAAATTGACACAAGTACACAAGGAGTGAAAACCTTTTGTGCATAGATCCTTGCAGCAATAAATGAGACAGCTACAATTACGCACAATAATTAAACAAAAAAAAAATCTTTTAAAACAAAAATACAAGACAAGAGTGCGACGTAAACAGAATTTCTGAAATTAACACAGTGAATTACAGCGATTCTACACACATTCGTACTATATAACATACATTTTTAGTAGTCTCTAAGTAATTACAAAATAAGTACGCACTGAGTATGGCATTTTACATGCAGTGTGTTTCGTTCCACAACGAATCTGCGTTTGTGAACAAAATGCTTGGGTGAATGATTCAACGACTCGCTTATAAAGACTTGAGCTACTCCCAGTTCGACAACTTGCACAATGCCCTAAAAGTATGCACTCTTTTTGTGAAGCACAAGTACGTACTTTTGAGTGTGTAGCAGAAGATTAGGCAAGCATTGGGACATATCAACTTCATCATAACTGCATCTTTAGCTGACAGCTCTGTTGTGCATCCTGTCACGCAAAAACTGCCCTGTCAATCATCTTGTACAGTTAAAAAAAAAAATAAATAATAATAATAATAATAAAAAAAAACTTTTAGTAGCACACTGAGCTGTCAGTCATGGGCCTTTCATGTGGAGACTTTCCTTATGTGTTTCCATTTTTCATTTAAAAGTGATTTTAATGAACAAAACGTATCTTTGCAAAAGATCACAATGCTGTTGCAGATTAAATTAAATATAATGTGCATAACAAAAAATGGCATCCAGTTGTACACTAAGTCTCTCTACTTAACTGTCGGACTCACACATCCTACATGTTTGTAGTTTTTTTTTTAAACGCTTTATTTGCGTTTGTAGTTCTAATCAAATCTTCTTTCAGACTAATTATTATTTAACTCTATTTAGGATGGAGAGTATGCGAACTGGGACTCAAAATTGCTGCATGAATCAGTGTTTTGAACTAATAGTTTGAGAGACAGGCTTGTCGCCACCTACTGGTACATCGATGTAATTACAGCACAGATGCAAACGCCATACAGTTTTGAAAACAACACTAGGCAATGATGTCAGAATTGTCTTTTTTTTTGGGTGAGCCATTCCTTGAAAAGAGATTTGCGAAGCTGTTTATGGAAATGGCACTTTCACTGCTTGAGCTGTTTGTGATTCAAATCTGGTTTGGAGGTTTGCTGCACACAATTACAGAAGGGCATCGTGCAGTTTTGTCATTTTTTGCAAAGGTGTACCGCAGTTTGGTATTTTAGAAGCACTGGGTGAGAGTTACCCGTCGAAGTGACAGAAGATGCCAATTTTAAGTGTCAGTTTGTTGCTCTTTTTGTTTCTTCCTCATATTCTATTGCTCTTTCACAATGGGCATTTTTTCAGGACTGTTTTTCAATCACCCTTTTCTGCTCATCTCAGCACTCCTCCTCTGCAGGAGACAAACAGCACAACATAAAACCTTCTGCCTCCTGCTACTTCCCCTCTCATCTCATCCTTTTCTTCCTCTCATCCTGGCATTTTGTCATAAGCTGCAGTCAGAATCAAATCCTCCGATTGCCACATCTGCATCAAAAAGGAGGACAGAAGATTATCTGGGTAACAGTACCAATTCGGAGACAACAGGTGCTCAGCGCTCATGCTGAAATCTTTCTTTGTCCCTTGCTGAAGAAATGTTTACCGTTCAGAAAAGTTTGGAAACCCCAAACTAGGTTTTTTTCTGAATTAAGTGAGTGGTTCTTGATGATAAACTCACCAAATTGATGGTAGTGTGTTGTGATTGGTTGCCAAGGTGTTGCCAGGTTTCTAGGGCATTGCTATGCGGATGCTGATGTGTTTTGAATGTTGTTTTTTAGTATGTGTTCTGGATGGTTACTAGGGTGTTGCTGTATTGTTCTGAATTGATTTTAATGTGCTGTTTTGCATTTGCCGACATGTTTTAGTTCAGTTTTTTTTTGTTTGCAGATTGCTATGTTGTTACTATGGGGTTCTGTGTTGTCGCTGGATCGCTTTGCTTTGCAGTTGTTTGGGTGTTTGTTTGTAGTGATTACTTACTGGGTCGTATCAAAATCCATTCATGCGGTGCTGGATAAGTTATGTTCTAAAATGTGATGCATCAATTTGAAGATCATCCACAAATAGTATGAGCAATAGTAATTGTGATGCTTGTATGAATTAGAATGCAGTCAAGGCCATTTCTCTTAGCAGTGTTAAACTGAAAATATCATTCAAAGTTTCTTTGATATGAAACATGAAGTATGTCAGGACCTCAAGCATAGTAGGAATTTATCCAGCATCCTTATGCTACTGATCTTGAACTTTAGCTCATAGTGATATTGTGTTATTACAGCAAAAAACTATTTTAGGAAATACTTGCATCACTGAAGTAATTATTTATGTATTATCTGGGGTGAGAAATGTCATACACTTCACTGCAAAGTTGTTCATTGAGCAAATCGTGAATTATTGAACATTCAATTTTCCAGACAGCCATACAAAGCAGTGCGACATCTGAAGAGCAGCACAGAAACTTGTCGTAAAAAATGGTCATGTTACAGTTTTCACAGAATTTTCTCTGCTTGTTTCATTGAACTGGAAGGGTTAGACAGCGAGTCTCCTGTAGAGATGTGGCTCCTCAGTGCCACCCTCCTCTGTAGACAATAACCTGCTGCAATATGACCTTCAGGCTCCTGAACACAATCTGTGTGTTTCAAAACCTAGAGAGCTGCCTTGCTCACTACTCCCTAATGCAGGGGTTTTCAATCCTCTAGATTGAACCCCAGACCCTCAAATATGATCATCCCTGTGTGAGGGAAGCACATCCTAATGGCACCTGTCTTTAGAAATCCAATTTATACACAGAGAAATGTATATCATAAATATAAAATGAGTTAGTTGTATTATTATATATTTTGTTCTACTCAATGTATTAATGTCTTATTTCATTTTAATGTAATTTTCATTTATTTACATGAAACATTTTTTTTAAATATAATTTAATATATATAATTGATTACTAACTAGCTAATTTTAATAAATTTCTTTTATTTTGGTTAAATTAAAATTCTTTATTTTTCTACTCATTTATTTGAATCTAAATAATAGTAATTTAATTTATGATCTCACACACATATACATTATGTGTGTGTATGTGTGTGTGTGTGTATATATATATAAATATACACACATAATTTTTTAATATATGTACATAAATTATATTTAAAGTTTATTTTATATATAAAATAAACTTTAAATATATATTTATGTTTTTATACCTATCAACATCTGAAAATGAGTAGTTTTATATTTCTCCATCCATTTCTAATTTCTCTAGATTCAGTTCTTTCCCTCACGTAAGCTGACACACTCTTGTGCCTTTGTTTATTTGTCCAATTTTCAAAAACATTATTTCATATCGAAATTTGAGTGTTGTGATTCACCTTGTAGCTGATTGGCTTGTTTCATTGCTTTTGGTTAATTTCTTAAAGACAATTTTAAAATCATTATAGGAAAAATGAATGGAAAAAAAACCTTCTGAAACCAGCACCGCTGAAAGATGGGCAGGCACGGTTGCACTCTATTTACAGATGCATTTAAGCTTATTTTTTTTTCGGTGAGGGGTTTTAGACAACATCTAAAAAGACAGCTTTAATATCGTAAACAACTAGTGCATAGAGGTAAGCAAAAAGCCTGTGAAATGTGTGTTGGCCTGATGCTTCCTGACTCTTTCACTTTATCAGCAGCTATGGCCTGTCTAGCTCCACTCGTCCTCCATTCCATCCTTTATCAGTCACGTCTTCTCAGGGGTGGTCAGACTCACCAGCAAACATTCGATCTAACTATACGCCACTGCTGTCTGACACTGATCGAGCCCTGTGAAGATTTGTGAGCGAATGGAGGAGCGACAGCTGGAGAAGTTGCTGAAAAATGAAAAAATAAAATAAAAACAGCTGAAAAGGAATACTTAGAGATTACAGGAGAAGGACATCATAGGGCAAGGGAGGGAAAACAAATAGTAAATTAGATTTATGACATTATCTGAAAAAAAGTGTTTGCTGTGCAGTTGATAAGGGTTTGTAGGTGGTTGCTAGGGCATTGATATGTGGTTGCTAATGGGTTTACATTAGAGCATTCCTATGTTGTTGCTCGGATTTTCTGCATCATATTTCTCTTTGAAGTTCTGGTCCCTAGATATGGTTTGCACCCTTGATTTTTGAACAAATCTTTAGAAGTAAATCCATGAATAAAGCAGAAAGATGTATAGAGAGAGACAGCACGAAAGAAGTGGTAATTACATTATCCTCTCAGTCTACATGTCTGATAGAATTAAATTAAGCCGGGCAGCTGTCACCTGTTGGCTGATTTGCGGATGATATTGCAGACGTGGTTTGATGCTTGATGATTTTATCTGAAAGAGTACCGCCTCTGTAAAAAACTTTTCTACACACTTATGCCATCTATGCCTGTTGTTTCTCAGATTCAAATGCCAGCCTCCTCAAAGCTGTGTTTTCATGCCTTATTAAACACAGTATGCTAACGAGACGAATAACTCATCAAGAGGATTTGGAATGGCAGAAAGGGAAAAAAAGAAGCATTTGAATGATGCATTTGATGGTCGTGATTGACAGATGGTTATTGATGTGAAAAATCACAGTGAGAATGTCTCAACAGTTTCTCCTTGACCGTAATGAGATTAAAGTGAGCAAAGAGACTGTGGCGCAAAGTTGGCGTAAAATAGATGTTGTGATATTTTCCTCTCTATTGTGACGTGTGAAAAATCAAACAAGAAAAAGAAAAGTAGGCGGGGCTTGATTTTGGTCGTGGATGGTCGTGGTTTTCTATTGGTGGATCTCATTTCCCTACCTGTGTGCCAGTGAACACGTCATCAGAGAAGAGATGTGGAGGTTATCATTTATAATAATTACTGTAAAAAATGTATACAGTGATCCCTCGTTTATCGCGGTTAATGTGGACCGGAACCCCCCCAACCCCCCTAGGAATTTCCGTATATGTGTGTGTAGGTACCAGAATGTTTCAAATATGTACATTTATTCTTTATTTTAATTAAATCTATTTAATTGTAAAACCTTAATATTATACATTTACTTTCTCATACGATATGTATTATGGTGCTCTACACTCATCAATGACAGCAGTATCTTGAGACTCCAGTAATGAAGACGATGACAGACCTGTGTGGTTCGATGAATGTGATGATGATGGTGTTACTGCACTGGTATAATGAGGCCTTTAAATCAGTTCGGGAAGCGCCTTGTCGTCAGATATTGCCGCTGGATCGTCAACATTTGCTTCTGAGAGAGGCGAAGAGGCTCCCACTCCACTCGTGCTCTCATTGGTTGATCTCGCGCCGGGAACCAATCACGTGTCTTGTCTGAGTGCTGTGGGTGTGTACAAAACCTCTGAGAGAGTTTCTCTCTTTGTCTGGCATCCTGGGAAACCGTTTCTCTCGCATCACGATGAAGCAACGCTGCTGCCGATGTGGCGGTACTTTTGAATTTTTATTTTTCTATGAAAAATCCGCGATACACTGAGGCCGCAAAACTTGAACCGCGAAGTGGCGAGGGAGTACTGTATTTCATAACCATTGATATTTTTGTAATGTTTTATTTGCTCTTGAACTTCACTTATACACACATACATGTATCATCCACATTTTTCCTATGAGCACAAACCCACAAGATGTCTTATTTTTTCCTCTGTTACACAACCAATAAAAAGAGACAGGAAATTACCCTTCACCTAAAGCCTGACTCTGTTTCGTAAACAACAACACTATCTGTCCTGTGTTGCTCATGATGGAGTGCTCCTCAGTACATGTGTGTCTTCGTGTATAGCTGTCTGTCAGCCAGTGAGTGTCACATACACGTGTGTGTGTGTGTGTGTGTGTTTGTGGGGACCTCAGGATTGAAGCTCCTATCTTTGGTGTGCAGCTGTGAAGCAGGTCGTAGGGACACATCTCCAGCCTGTAAATATAGCACACACACGTACACACATGAGCACTGCCAAACCAGATTAACACCCAAATAAATCACCTTCAGAGATGCTCTGCTGAACATAAAGTAGAGGATCAGGCTAAAAAAAATCCTCTCTGTACTCACCATCTCTCCTCTCTTCTTTATCTCCTCTTAGTTAGTATTGCATTTTTATAAGTTAAGTTTGGTCATGGGATGTTTCACTTGGGTTAGATGTGTGTGGCTATTTGTCATTTTGGGGATGTGCTTTTGTAATGTACTTGGACGATCTCTCTAGTCTAGAGCAACTAAAGTTTAAGTGGTATATTCAGTGGTGGTTATCTTAGTAACTTTCCCATATGTGGTTCATTTCTTAACTGCATGATCAGACCTGTAAAAATCATATTAGCATGAGCTACTTAACCATCATATGAATTCATCCCAATGTATTTTGACATTTTACTGACACTTTTATCCAAAGCGACTTACATTGTATTTGAGGTTCTCACTGACTTTCTAATCAGTTCTTGCTTTCCCTGGGAATCAAACCCATGACCTTGGCGTTGCAAGCACCACACTCTACTGTTTGAGCTACAGGAAAGCAATATTTATATTGGACAAAATATTAAATTATTTTATAATAAAATGGTAATATATTGTATATTTTACATTTACATTTATGCATTTAGCAGACGCTTTTATCCAAAGCGACTTGCATTACATTAAAGGAAGACATTCCCTGTATAAATATAATACACGTTAAGATATTTTGAATATAATATTAATAAAATTTAATAATATTAATAAAATCATTTATTTACTGTAGTTTGAGTAGATTCTGTTTTTGTCATGTCTCAATTTATAGAGGCAATTTAGAAATATTTCTTTGTATTATATATTTTAAAGGCGCTCTATGTAAGTTTTTGAACTGTACTAAGTTAAAATGCTCTTTTCTCCTAAAAACAGTGATGCAGCCAGTTATTCTACTTTGAAATATATATGTTTCATTGTTTTGGTCTGTGGGATCCCACCCACTGCCAATTTATCCAATAGTATTTTAACACCCCAGGTAAAACCCAGTGTATTACAGCCATGGAAGCCAGCAAACAATCTGGGCCAGAGATCGCAGATTCTACCCGACCTAAAAAGCCTTGGCCATGCAAACATAGGGAAGCTATGAGGTCTGAGGAGGAAGAGCAACTCTCTCCAATATTTAGAAATTGTACTGCAGTTCAACCACTAGCTGTCCAAATTACATTCTGCACCTTTAACAAAAATAGCCATATCCTTAATGACGTCATCCACAAGGTAGTGACATCATTTTGGAGGGAAGTCTACAGCACTGGCAATTATTATTATTATTATTATTTTTCACTCATTCCTCCAGTGAGCAATGTTTAACCTGAACCCTTTATTTAATCAAGCTATTGTAAACTAAATATAATCAAGTTTCACTTAGTACATTTAAAGGCCAAAAGAGAATCCCAAAATTCTGTAAGTAACAAAGTAGTTTTGTTCATTCCAAATAATGTGGGTGCATTTAAGCAGCATGTTTGGCATCACTTTTTGCCACGCTCATTGTTTTCCTTCATAAATCCGGCATGAATTTAAAGCCCATGTAAATGTTGCAGCTTGTGTATGCGAGTTCAGAAATGTTTCTGAGGAATTGTGAACACCAGTCGCTGTTGTAATTACATTTTCTGCTTTTGTAACAGTAAGGCTTTGCATTTGAGTTCAGTATTCTTGGCTAAAACCTGTGCTGTGCGTGATTGCAATTTTCTAAACTGGCTGATTAGCATATATATATATATATTACTGTAACAAACACATCTACAGGGCCTTTATATTGTATGGGAACCAGAATATGACAGAACCTGTATTTTAAACCTGTTCCATGTCAGACTAGAAGCAAAATACATTTGTCTCGCCACAAAGTGTCGAGATGGTTTGCCTTGACCGGTTGCCCCTGCTGGTAGAACTACACGACCATAGCAGGAAAGTATTGGAAATTTGCTTCCAACTTCTCAAATTCAGCATAGTGTGCACTTGCAGCTTATTTTTCACTGTAATGGAGACCTACAACATTACAGTTTGTCAGGGTCACATCATTTTCAGACTCAAACTTTATATGTCTAATTCAACTAATTACTGCACCAAAATTACATTTCAGCCATGCACAACTGATCACTTGGCTCTCTTTGAGTAAAGAATTTTAATTTTCAACTCATTTTTACGGTCTAGAGGTTAGTTAGTGAATGTGCTGCGTCCAACTGATAAATTATGCTTTCCTAAATTAGATGTTTTAAAAATTGCTTTAGGAAAATAGGCTCTTTTTTTCATACCCGAGTACAGATGGTGTCAACCAGAATGAGAACTGGAAAATAAAATAGCTGACAATGGAATTAAATATGCTACACAGAGAGCCAGTATTCAGTAGCTGTAATAGTCTGATTATACTCTATGGTTCATTACAAAATACTGCACTCCTTTATTGCATTTTCTCTACTTGAATATGTTTAAATAATCATAATAATTATTAGATATTATGCATAGAAAAGCCATAGATATTTGCTTATGACAAGAGAACATTGCTCACCATTATTTTACTATTCTTTTTGGTGCAACAGTCATTCAGTTTTTGTAGGATTCAGAGAATACTTTGGTATGAACATCAGACAGCATTTATGTATGTCAGTATAGTAATACTATGGTATTTGTGTGCAAGGTAGCATCTCATGCACCTGCAGTAGTTCAGACTGCAGTGGTACCATGGTACAGTGATGGTGATATACAGGTACTTTAGGACATTTTTGCATTTGTCAGATGCTTTTATCCAAAGCGACTTACAATGCATTCAAGGAACACGTTGAATTTCTAATCAGTTCTTGCTTTCCCTGGGAATCGAACCCATGACCTTGGCGTTGCTCTACTGTTTGAGCTACAGGAAAGCCTACAATGAGCACGGTATTTATGAATCACGGTATTTACATAGTGCGCCAAGGGACAGTTGACGTCTTATGTTCATATCAATGCACCGTGGTAAGCATTTAGTATTTAAAAGAATAGTTTATGCATGAATAAATACATATTAAAATGGTACCAATGTCCAAAAAACTGTACTTTTGCTAGTGTAAAATAACTATGCAACTATGAGGCAGCAAAATACATCCTCACTTTTAGCAGAATGCGTGTGCTTCTAAATGCAGTGCGTTATTTTCAGACAAATTGCTTTTCTAGAGGCTTCTGATCATTTGAAGGCAAAAAGACGCTCTGCTCAGGTGAGGAAAAAATCAAAATTAAGTGAAAAATTTAGCATGGATAGGATACCACAAATGCCTTTTTTGTTTGTAAAACAAATGCTGATATCACAGTATTAAAAAGGCACTGAGGTTTAACACGATTTGTGGTTTATAAATGAAATAAAGCCCAAGCGAGCGCAGCTTTATTACAGAGAGAGGAAATTCTGCTCCCCTATCCCCTCGCAGTTCATTTGCAGTCATTCTCCACAAAATCAATTTTCAATTTCCTCCATAGAAAGGCACCTTGCTTCACGTGGCTACAGCCATGCTGTTTACGCTTCATTAGCCTAGCCATGCATTAGTTTTCTTTTTCGTGAAGATTGTGTACTTTAAAAGCAATTTTGAAATTTTTCACAGCTATGTGACATTATTTAAGCTAATGTCCACTGGGGGATGTTTTGCATGGGTTCTGAATTTCACTTAGTGCCAAGGCAACTTTAGCTAATGCTTTAGCCTAAAGTGCAATACAAGCATTTTATGCTAACGGTATACTGTGACTTTAGTGTTTATTGGATGTGAGTATCAATGACTGTGACTTGAATTGCTATATACTAATGTGTATTCGACAGTGTAACATAAGCATGCAAATAAATATGGTAAATAAGTAGTGAGTTAGGAGATGATTGTGTTGGAGTGATTTGTAGCAAGGGATCAAGCCAGTGACTCTGTGGAAAGTCTGTTACCTTGAGAACGCTATCCATTAGCGTTCCCATTCATCTCAATGGCTCATATCAAATGCAGTTTTAAATGTCATGTATCTGATCATAATGTTATAAGGAGTTAAGTTACATTTGCCATGTATTTATTTATTTGCAACATCTGTATTTAGTCCAAATGCACTGCTAAATGGAGAGAGAGAGAGAGAGAGAGAGAGAGAGAGAGAGAGAGAGAGAGAGAGAGAATAGAAGCCATAACTAATCCTCAATGCAAAAGGGGTTTCACTTGACATGCAGCATTTTTTTAATATTTAACATTGAATTGCAATTATGGAAAAAAGGTGAATGTCTTGGATCTTTTTGTCCTTTGACACTCTGTCAAGTCTGCTTTTGGTAATTGCTCTGAGGTAGGAAGGAAAAGGTGCTGTAGGACATTTGGTTTTCTGGAGAAAATTGAGAGTCTTTCTCTTTCGTTCTGAGATGCTGAAATGACGAGAACAGAAATGCACAGATGAGCCCTGATGGTCTTTTCAAGTGGGAAAATTAAATGGCTTTAAAAAAGATTATATTTCTGGAGCAGACAGTAGACTATTAGTAGAAAGTTGAAAGCTGTATTTTGAATTTGGGCTGATTTGAATCAAAATGATTACGTGATATGCTGATTAATTGTATGTGTAAATATTTGCAGAGACAACAATGCCATTAATCAACGAGATTACATTATTGTGGCTGATGTATTAAAAATAGAAGTAATTTATTGTTGTTTCCCCCCCCCCCCCCCCCCCCCCACCCATATATATTGTCGGTATATTCTTTTGTTCATTTGTTGTCTATTTTTACTAAATCTTGTGCATTTCCCCTTAAAAGTGTGGATTTGGTGACCTGAACTGACAGGAATACCATCTAGCATATATTAAATCTGGCATAAATAAATAAGCATGTAAACAAATATATACTCATACATGCATACAAATAAAACTTGAAGGCAGAAAATATTCAGTACAAGGTTGTCTGCTATGAATGAAACCGAGTCTCTGTAAATAATAAGAGATGCATGCACCCCCTGCTGCATTTACTTTTCTCTTTTTTCATTTCTATCTCTTTACATTAAAGAAATCTTTGAGCAGAACCTTTAGGCCACCGTTCCCTCCACACTGAGGCTCTGCAGGTACCAGTTTGCTGTAGATGCAGCCAGCTTATGGCAAAAGAGAGAGACAAAAGACAACAAAAGAGAAGTTCTTTATCCAGGGAAAGCCTGTTGTCTTGCTTTGGAGTGGAACAGAGTGAGACATTTTGGCACATTCTGGGAAGCCGCCGCCACGTTCTCAAAGCCTGACTAAAATAAGACTGCAGAGGTAGTGAAAGAGATGTTTTGAAGCTCTGTCAGCATATGTTGCAGAATTTTGATTATCATGGACACAAATTTTATATTTTATCCCTCATATCTTTCTTTTTAAAAGAAAAAATATATATAAATATGAAGTAAAAATGTGTGCATATAAGGCTATGGAAATGAAAATATGGAGCTCTATTTAATTTTTTTGTCAGCACTTTGAATGAGTTTGCAAAACTAACTTCCTTAACTGGTTTTGACTCAGGACCCAATCCTTTTTCTTTTGTTTTTTTTTCTTTTCTTTTCTTTTTAGTCTCTTTCTGGTCTCTTTACACATGTCATGAAAGAGTTGGGTTCATGACATTGAATTTGAAAGACTAGATGTAACTTTACACAGACAAGGTCAGGAAATGATTCTTTCAAACTTTTCTGATGCCCAACACACACACACACACACACACACACACACACATATATATATATATATGTGTGTATCTTCAGATTGATTCAATTTGATTATAATGTCATCTAGATTGAGAAGGAAATAGGAAAAAGGCATAATACTTTAAAAATCCAAATAGAAATCATTAAAATGCTGCAGAAATATTTTAATTTAAAAGATTGTTCAAGGTTCTTTCATATACACTCACCTAAAGGATTATTAGGAACACACTAATACTGTGTTTGACCCCCTTTCGCCTTCAGATCTGCCTTAATTCTACGTGGCATTGATTCAACAAGGTGCTGAAAGCATTCTTTAGAAATTTTGGCTATATTGATAGGAGCATCTTGCAGCTGATGGAGATTTGTAGGATGCACATCCAGGACACGAAGCTCCCGTTCCACCACATACCAAAGATGCTCTATTGGGTTGAGATCTGGTGACTGTGGGACCATTTTAGTACAGTGAACTCATTGTCAGGTTCAAGAAACCAATTTGAAATGATTCCAGCTTTGTGACATGGTGCATTATCCTGCTGGAAGTAACATCAGAGGATGGGTACATGGTGGTCATAAAGGGATGGACATGGTCAGAAACAATGCTCAGGTAGGCCGTGGCATTTAAACGATGCACAATTGGCACTAAGGGGCCTAAAGTGTGCCAAGAAAATATCCCCCACACCATTACACCACCACCACCAGCCTGCACAGTGGTAACAAGGTATGATGGATCCATGTTCTCATTCTGTTTATGCCAAATTCTGACTCTACCATCTGAACGTCTCAACAGAAATCGAGACTCATCAGACCAGGCAACATTTTTCCAGTCTTCAACTGTCCAATTTTGGTGAGCTCGTGCAAATTGTAGCCTATTTTTCCCATTTGTAGTGGAGATGAGTGGTACCCGGTGGGGTCTTCTGCTGTTGTAGCCCATCCGCCTCAAAGTTGTGCGTGTTGTGGCTTCACAAATGCTTTGCTGCAAACCTCGGTTGTAACAAGTAGTTATTTCAGTCAAAGTTGCTCTTCTATCAACTTGAATTAGTCGGCCGATTCTCCTCTGACCTCCAGCATCAACAAGGCATTTTATCCCACAGGACTGCCGCATACTGGATGCTTTTCCCTTTTCACACCATTCTTGGTAAACCCTAGAAATGGCTGTGCGTGAAAATCCCAGTAACTGAGCAGATTGTGAAATACTCACCAACAACCATGCCACGCTCAAAATTGCTTAAATAATCTTTCTTTCCCATTCTGACATTCAGATTGGAGTTCAGGAGATTGTCTTGACCAGGACCAACCCATAAATGCATTGAAGCAACTGCCATGTGATTGGTTTATTAGATAATGATTGCATAGATAATGATTGCATTAATTTGATTGCATAATGAGAAATTGAACAGGTGTTCTTAATAATGCTTTAGGTGAATGTACATACACAAACACACAAACACGTGTATGATTTTCTCTTGCTCTTTCTAGGTCCTCCATCTTTATGTAAAGGGCATTATATTCAAATTCACCCACCTGATATCTGAAGAGCATAGTCAGTTTATGTAAAGCAAATTGCCTTTGTTAGAGTCTCAAAAGCCACTGAATGTCAATAAGCGCAATAATTCAGTTTGATAGATTTGTGAATCGCTTGCACAATTAAACCCAGGTGATGTGCGCGACTAAAGATCCCAGCCTTTGTGAGCGTTTTGAAATGAAGAGGATCAGAGAGGAACAGGCTGGTCTTGGACCTGTCAGCCCAGCTATGCCATCAGAATTCCTCATTTATCTTTAATGGGCTCTTGCTGACACGGGTCCTGTCAGATCTGACTTCTCAGCTCAGTATTAGCTCAGCTTCACAGTTTCAAAGAGAAGCAGGACCTGGAGTGTTTGATCAGGCCTGTCAGGCTGTCGGTACACAAGCGTTGCAGAGCTAGACCTGAAACCAGTTCAGAGGATGTGAGGGCAGACCTCCGCAAGTCTGACCAAGCAGAATTTCAGAAGAAGAAAAAAAATCACACAGTGTAGTGTGCATCCCTATGTTTACTTGTTTTACTTTTACAGTTTTTGCACTTTTTGGCATAACATATTTAGTGCAGTGCCACCATTTTAAACATTAAACTGTATGTATGTGTATATATGTGTGTGTGTGTGTGTGTGTGTGTGTGTGTGTGTATGTATGTATATATATGTGTATATATATATATATATATATATATATATATATACACACACACACACACACACACACACACACACACACACACACACACACACACACACACACACACACACACACACACACACACACACACACACACACACATATATATATATATATATATATATATATATATAATCTATATCTATATCTTTTTTTTTTTCTTATCTTTCTTGGAAAACTGTTAATTTGAGCAGGATATATACCTACTTTTGAATGGCCGTCAAGGGAGGAAGATGCATTTTGGCCAGTGTTATTGTTTTTACACATTTTTAATCAAACGTTTTTTGGGGGATAAAAAATTATTTAAATATAGCCAATATTGCTACACCTTATTCATTATTTTAGTCTAATTTTAGGCATCAACAACGAAATTAACAGTTGAGAGACCAAATATTCAAAACATTTTATATATTAATTAAAAATGTTTTAATATTTGAGCTGGTAGACAACTACCAACTGTCCTATGTAAACCACACCACCCAGGGTCAAGTTTTGGCAATGGGCCATTTAGCCTCTGCTGGACCTTTTAAAGGAGTAGTATATGACTTTCTACTTTCAGTTGATTCTGATTCATATTAACAATATCCTTGCTCTCCCCAGCTTTGTAATGGCGTTGAATAGAGTATTTGAAGCTCCAAAAACTGCATCCATTCATCATAAAATTAAACCATACAACTACAGTGGGTTAATAAATCCATTTTGATGCAAAGCCATATCCATATATTAAACTATAATCACTGGCTTCCAGCAACAGCTGTATGCACATTCATGAGAGAGTTGACTTCTGGCGAAATGTGACCTCTGACCTGACCTGAGGATGTATGGCATAGGGGTAGCGTAAGTGTAGGTGAGAATAGATGGACGTAAATATGGATATTTTTCCCATCGCTTCGCTTCAGAAGGCATTTATCAACCCACTGGAGTCATATGGATTACTTTTAAGATGGATGGACGTGGGTTTTGAGTGTCAGAAACTCAGCCGATATTGAATGCCGCATCACAAAGCAGGGAAGTGCCATTATTTAATATAAATGATCTATATACATATAAACACATATCCAACTGTGTTTGGCTGACAGAGGAAAATCATATACAATTAAGATGGCTTGAGAGTGAAACAATTATGGAATCATTTTAATTTTGGTGAAACTATTCCTTTAATATGTCATTTTTTTGAATCATTCGTAATGTTGTGGAAACTGTTGTTATACACGGATGTTGCGTTTTAGAATTATTCCAGGACTGTCGCAAACATTACAGTGTCACTGTAATCACACACCCATCTCTGTTTGAAACCCATTAGTACACAAAAGCAAATGGTTAAACCATTCACTTGAGCAACGGAACATAAACCTTACAAATACTCCCCATCTATCTCGATCCCTAAGAGACGGTGTGTGGAATAGTTTCCATGTTTCAAAATGCATTGTACAGCGCTTCCCAACACCTCAATAACTGTGCAATCTTGCAAATTGCATCCAAAACGATTCTCTATGGATGTCGTTTCTTCTTGCAAATCCGTTCAATCAGTGAAGCCTTTAGCTACGGTCTTTATAGAATACTAATGAAACTCAACTTGTTATCATATAAATAAGAAACACGATGGGGACAAATCATAGGTGTTTGTCTATACATCAGTGCACTGCAACAATCCACTCGCAGATGCAGACGTTGAAAACATCTCTCCGCGTGTTCTTTTGCTGCATAATCGCATCCTCCTCCAGTTCTCACTGTTCAGACAGTGCTTGGTGCTTCTGCAAGCTAATAAATATTTTGTCATGAAACGAAAAGTTCAGGAACATGGTAAAATAATCATTAGCGTGCTGAAAAAGTGAGTGATGTCTATCTCATGAAAATACATAAACTCATCTCGTCTGTTCTCCGAAGGATAAATCCGTCTTGTAGTGCCGGGGAGAATTGATGGTTTTCAGGCTGCCTTACCCGCATAAATCCTGTCTGACATTCATAATTTATTATTTAAAACCTCACAGTTACAATTACAGCCTGCATAATGCAGCCCTAAAAGTCTGCAATCTTTCCTCAAAGCTGTTGAAATGAGGTAGATGTTAACAGCCACTGGCATTCAGGAAAATATTTTTTTTTTTAAATCCCTGCTTCCCAAGCTACTCATGCTTTAAAGAACTTCAACTCAAACCAACCATTTGAAAAAGGAGTTAGATACACTACAAGCTACTAAAGACACATTGCTGGCTACATTGAAGCTATTTAAGGGAGAAGTATCCAAACCCGAATGACTTTATTTCTTCTGTGGAACAAAATATGTGATGTTTTGATATCTTGAAGTCTTTTCCCTTAGCTTTGTGTGAGGAACAGACTGAGCTTTTCCTTTTTCATCAGTAATCTTCCTCTCGGTGAGCTGTTAACTCAAGAACTTCTGCGACTGGAATGAATCGAGGATGAGGATGATTTAATACAGAGTTTAATAACCCAAGACTGGACAAACACTGAGTGAAGGTGAGGATCTTAAATACACATGGTGAAACTAAATGACGAACAGCTGTGATGATGATTAGTTTCCATGGGAACTGATGAGTGGCGGGAAACTCAAACAAAGGAAAACATGATTCATGAAAACAAACTAAGAACAAACATAACTGAATAAGAATAACAGAGAATAAGACATGCTGTTTAGCAGAGTGTGTTTGATTATTATTGAGCTACAGATAAATGTACACTACTAGTCAAAACTTGTTTCAATATTTTTATTCAGCAAGGATAGATTGAATTGAAAAACTTTAGAAAACTTTCTATTCATCAAATAAAAACAAAATTAGTTTCCACAAAAATTTATAAAACTGATAATCAGAAATGTTTCATGAGCAGCAAAGATCATATTAGAATGATTTGTGATGAATCATGTGACACTGAAGATTGGAAAATTCAGCAACATATATTTAAGATATATTCGAATAGAAAGCAATTATTTTCAATTGTAATAATATTTCCCAATATTACATCTTTTTTAATCAGATTATTTGTTTAAATGGTCTTTTTGATCAAGTAAATGCAGACTTAATTGGTGCATGAAAAGATTGAGTTATTTTACATCACTACATTTAGCTAGTTTTCTTACCCTGACAGCCGCACTCGTCAGCTGATTTTCTGCTTGTTTTTGTCTTTCACCCCTCTGGTTATGCAGTCGATCTTCACTGCTGCTCTGGCAGTTCCCTTCATATTTATCTTTCACAATTTCACCCCTCCACGCGGAAACCAATAAGAAATTCAGCGGGAGAAGTCCATGATTCAATTCCCTTTAATATTTTCTTATTACCCATACCGCTGGGGTGTCAGTGCTTAGAGAGGGGGCGACGCTCGTTCCCTGACCTGTTTTGATGAAGTCACAAAGGACGGTAGGTGGCAGCAACCTCGGTTACTCAATGACACTGTGATGAAACCCGGCCCCGAAAAGCATCATCATCGGCAGATTTAAATGACATCAGAGCAGCGAGACACTCTTGCTTCAGCTGGGCAGAAGGCTCGATGGACATGCTGGTCATTTTTCAAGGGCAGCGATGTGTGATGAGGAGAAGAGGTGTGAGAAATTGCAGCGCTAAGAACACAGGAGGGAAGGATGTAGAGTCTCCATCCTCAGGGGAACAGACATGACAAGTATACAGTTCAGACTCGTATAGAAGTCTGCTTACCAAAGCACCACTGGTTTTGGCGAGTAAATAACTTACTAGCCAGTATGAAAATAACATTTTAAATCAAAAGTGACAATCCTTATTTATCTACCTTATTTATGGACTATTGCTTTACATCTACAAATGATTTATATGGGCACATCATTACGTTATTTAAATAAAAAATATCAAGTGCCCTCATAATCTTTAATTATAGTAACTTCTTCCTCTTGCAGCGTTATCTCTTCTCTGATGATGCGTTGAGTGGCGTGAAGGTCGAAATAATGACTCAGTATGTCGAAACAAAGAGAAACGTTCTCGAAATAATGACTTAGTATCTCAAAATAACGAGAAACTTTCTCAAAATAATGGCTTATCTCAAAATAACGAGAAACTTTCTCAAAATAATGGCTTATCTCGAAATAACGAGAAACTTTCTCGAAATAATGACTTGGTATCTCGAAATAATCGAAATAATGACTTAGTATCTCGAAATAATCGAAATAATGACTTAGTATTTCGAAATAATGAGAAACTTTCTCAAAATAAGGACTTAGTATGTCGAAATAACAAGAAACTAAGTCACTATTTAGACTTAAATAATCTTTTTAAGATCATATTAAGAAACTGTGGCGGAAACGGGCTTCCATACAAAGCAGCTTTTCTTAAACAGCTAATAATTTTAGGCTGGTTTACGCTGTATTTTCCTTCATAAATATCCACCATAAATGGCGTGGCATTATACACTTTCATATTCGTGAAATCTGAGTTAACAAAATAGGCACAGGTTTTAATTGCCATATTTCTACTCTTCCATGTGGTGTTTCAATACAAAAATATGAAGAACAATTTTTGTGCAAAATCCCACCAAGATGTAGTGCAAAAATGCGAAAGAAAAAGCAATATGTGTCATGAATCATGTACAGTCATCTGATCATAACAGGGTGATCTTGTTGACTGCATCCCACTTATCACATGGCTACTTAGCAAAGTCAACAAATGCTCATTAATTATTAATGTCGAGTTAAAATGACTTCCATATGTGAGAGGAAAGAGTCTGTGGAGTGATACAGGAGACAATGTATGGAGGAAACTGAATTGTACAATCTAATAAAAGATGTATTCAATGAATTAATGCAAAATTCAGTTTCATCCCCTCTTTAGATCGGTGTAAAATGATGAACGTGTGAAGTGCTGTAATTGGATCTGTTTAGAGACCTTTCAGAAGACTCGTGCCCCATACAATTTAATCGAGTTACTTTGCAATCGTCAACCCGTCATCAGTTTTGGAGCATCACAAAACAAGCCACATGTATTTACACAATTAAATTAGCATGTCCGTCTTCTAGAGGCAATTACTTTGGGAATGGTAATGTCTGGCAAAATTGTTGCCTAATCTTAGAGCATGCATCACGACTCGCGTCAGACGCTGACCTTCACAGTCGGCTTCCACTACTTAAAATTAATCACAAAAGATTGTGTTCAAAGAAAATTGCTATCTTGCGGCACATGCAATTATTGTGTTGCATAACCATTATCAGAGTGACCTTATACAACACAGCAAAATGCTGTTCTTGTCTGCTTTTATTGGAGGTGTGAAAAGCTCGCCGGAGCCAATGTGTAATTGTATGTATGCTTATACAAAACCACTCACACACTGGACCAAAGAGTATATATTGGGAAAGCGCGAACCTTTGGCAATTTGGCAAAATTACATTGTGCTTTTTGTCGTCTAACCCCTGTGATTGGCCCTGTTAGAGAAATAGCAAATAATGACAGAGATGTACTGAGAAATTATACTATTAGAGGGTATCTGGGCTGTGCTGTTTAGAGTTATCTTGGCTGTCTGAGGACGAGGGATTGGAGTTTGGCTTGGAATTGTCTGGACATGTGATTGGCCATCAGACCTGGCCCAGCTGTCTCTTTAGTTGTAATGTGTGTAATGCGGGTTCAAGCCGAGGTGGTGTTGCCCCAAAATCATCATCATCATCAACATCATAATCTTTGTTCTGCAATGAACTGGAAAGAAGAACATTGGCTTTGCCGCAGATATTGTCTGTATTTACAGCCAGTTTTACGTCTGTACATTGTCTTTTCCAAATCATCTCATGCAGTGTTATCAGTGTTGAGAATGCAAAAGTTTGGACTCTGTAGGATTTTTAAATGTCTTTGAAAGAAGTCTCTTATGCTTACCCGGGTTAAAAAATAGAGTACCGTAAATGTTGTGAAATATTATTACTATTTACAATAACTGCTTTCTATTTGAATATATTTTCTATTTATTCCTGTTGTCAAAGCTGAATTTTCAGCTTCATTACACCAGTCTTCAGTCTCATGATCTTTCAGATATCATTATAATATGGTGACTTGCTGATCAAGACGCAATAATGAAGAGTTGTGCTATTTGTGTGGATAAAAAAAAAAAAGAATGACAGTAGTATCTTGAGACTGTAATGATGACGATGACAGACCTGTGCGGTTCCATGAATGTGATGATGATGATGATGGTGTTACTGCACTGGTATAATGAGGCCTTTAAATCAGTTCGGCAAGCGCATCATCGTCAGATATCGGCGCTGGGAGTGAAGAGGCTCCCACTCCACTCGTGCTCTCATTGGTCGATCTCGCGCCGGGAACCAATCACGTGTCTTGTCTGAGTGCTGTGGGCGTGTACAAAGCCTCTGAGAGAGTTTCTCTCTTTGTCTGGCATCCTGGGAAACCGTTTCTCGCGCATCACGATGAAGCAATGCTGCTTTCCACAATACGGCTGCCGATATGGCGTTATTTTTTAATTTTATTTTTCGCTGAATATTTTTGAAAAATCCGTGATGCAGTGAGGCCGCAAAACTTGAACCGCGAAGTGGCGAGGGATTACTGTATTATCTATAAAAGTATAACTATACCAACTACGTAAAAACCACTTTCGCTTCAAATAAGTAGTTTCTTACAAACTCTAAGATCACCCAATATATCCTTTGTCCAGTTTATTTACTGTATCCCTTTTTTCTTCTCTCACTCTCTCCTTCAGTCTAATGTACATGTCTCTGCTTTGTTCCTCGTGGTCTCTCCTTTCCCACTCCGCCCCAGTCCGCTACAGTCAGGAATCAATGGCATCTGACTCTCTACTCTCCACGTAGCTCTATGAGCGCAGGGCTGTTTCTAAATTCGCTGACCTCCACTTGTATCAGATTCTGCCACCATCTGCAAGGCCCGCAGCACTCTCAACCCTACAGTCGTGCTCTGCCTACCTCAGAGTGTCTCCAAACAGCCCTGACTCTCTGCCAAGAACCTCCGCCAACACCACAGCCTGACAGACAGTGGCACCTCCCGTCTCTCTGACCGCTTTCCCAGCTTTCAAGGTCGGAGAGAGGGGAAAAATCTCTGTACTTGACCCAAATTGGTTGCAATCTCGTGCAGCTTGGCGTAATGTTGCCATTATGTGCCAAACGGGTAACCTTTACAGATTAAATGTGGATTTCCCAGTGGATGTGCGATTTCTTGTTGCGAGCCCAGATTTAGAATTGAGTTTGAAAGGATTTACATTAAGGGATTGGCAGAGGGAAGATTTCAAATTGTCTTACAAATGACTCTGAACAGATTGTTATTCATAAAGGCCAACTAATGACTTTTACTTTGTCATGGCTTTAACTGTAATTCCTAAAATGCATTTTCATATTGCTTTTTCCAAACCTCTTACCCTACAAAATGCAACTCTCTTCCCACATTTGTCTTTGGATTTGAATGATTCTTCATAAGCAAGAATATTAAAAGTAACAAGCATTCAGAGGCCAATAGAAATGTGACAGCCAGCACTATATTTCCCAAAATTCCCCCAAAATACATTCTAGTGAATGACAACTGATCTGATCATACTAACTTGGTCATCAGGTTTGTGTTAAAATCACGACTATTGGTTAATCCTGCCGCTGTCAAGTCATTAAATCAAGTTATACAAAATATGAGTGCAGAATATGAATCAAATATATACAGAACATTCTAGAAAAGAAATAGCTATTAAAAGGCTCATTACTTTAATCAAACATACAATAAAAAGAGTAATACTGTGCAGTATTATTACAATTCAAAATAATAGTTTTAGATTCAAAAATAATAGGCAAATACATGCCTTCAATGAATTTAAAGCTGTATTTTCAGCATCTTTACTCCAGTCTTCAGTGTCACATGATCCTTCACAAATCATTCTAATATAATGATTTGACGCTAGAGAAACATTTATCACTACCAATGTCGAAAAGAGTCGTTCTGCTCAATATTTATATGGAAACTGTGATCGTTTTTTTTCAGGATTCTTTGATGAATAGTTCAGAAGAACAGACTTTACTGGAAATATAAATCTATTTGATACATTATAAATGCCTTTACTTGCACTTTTAATCAACACTCAGATATACAGGACTTGCTCATATATGCACTGACACACTGTCATCTTGTTAAAGGTTCATTCAGTTGTGATTGAGTAAATTTTTGTCAATCTGTAATCTATAATTAAAGCAAGATAAGTCAGTCAAACAATTTCACATGTGATTTTTATTTTATTTTATTTTTTTATGAGATCAAAGCTTCAATTTCTTGATTTTCCCAGCGGATCCCACAGCAATCTTCTGACAACCTTGGGTCTGCTTTCCTTTGAATGAGACCGCTGGCAGAAGTTCTCCATAGGTTCCTCACATATACCACAGGTGTAAAAAAATAATGTTTATAAACAGCGTTAATAATTCATCAGTACTGACCTGCCTCGCAATGGCCTTGCTGCGAGAGGGGGATTAATAATTTGTGGATGTGAGAGAAGAAGTCTGCTGGCGGACAGAACTGACTGACACTCGCTATGAAGTGATCGCTGCGACAGACAGGCCGGAAAACCAGACCACTACAACCTTGGAGCGATGATGGACCGGCCACCGATACAGCACCGCCCGTGGCTGTAGAGCAAAATCTTTAACTTTCTGTAGTTTTTCAAACCAACTGAGAAACCCTTGGAATAAGATGATGCTTAAAAATGTCAGTATACAAAATTCGCAGAAGTCGCTACATGAGTTTGAGCCTGGCCTGCAGTATTTCCTGTTTCCTTTCATGTAGGTCTTTATTTGCTGAAAATCGTGGCGGTACTTTTTGTCTGTTACATAGCTTTTGTGGTACATTTTTAGTCTGTTCCTTACAGTTTTTTATTTTCCTTTTTTTAAGCTATTGCTTTCATTTGAATCAAGATGTGCTTGTTTGTCTTGGTGCAGTGAAATTACAATTTAAGCGTAGCACTGACTTCTCTTTTTAAGAAGAACCTTTTACTTCTTCATTTGAACGAGTAAAGCTTTTCCAGCTCATGAAGGAGCATAATTGGTGTGTGTGTGTGTGTGTGTGTGTGTGTGTGAAATAGCAAGAAGAGTTATAATGGTTAGTTGTCAACATGGCAAACGCTTCACCTATTAGCCCACACAACAGGCTAACAACACAGTGATGTTTTTTTCAAGGATTACTTCTCTTTATTGTGGCCAGTGCAGATACTTTTTCATCCCACTTTCAAGAAAAACAGCCCCTACTAATTACTTTTGTGTGAAACTGACCCCTAGAGTGCATCTTATATTAGCTAGTGCTAATCATTAGCATACAGTGGCTTTGTGTACTTTCAGGTCATGAGTTAGTTTTAAGGATGGCTTTAGGTAACAGTGTTGGGAATGCTGCAGTTTACTACAAGGTGAAAAGTAATGATGTTAGTTGGGTATAGTGATTAACAGTTACAGTTCATCGGTTGACTCGGTTCTTTTTAGTAAACTGTTTGAGCCTAGTTCAGCAAATTGGGCTGAACTGTCTGAAAAAAATCATGGCTCAAGTCAGTAGCTATACAAGGTACAGTTATTCCGAGTTTCAGAGTACTGTATTTTTCGCCGCATAAGACGCATTTTTTCTTCCCCAAAACTCGGGGGAAAAAGTTGGTGCGTCCTATCCGACCAATATAAAGAATCCGCGGAGCGCGGCCACGGCCGTAGCCGTGGTGATGACGAGAGGGGGGCAATGATGGACTTACAGTGATGACTGTAGCGAGGGGGGCGTGGTTCAGCGAGGTCTGCAGCGGGAGAGAGAGTCGGGAGACGAGCCGTGCGTAAGAGAGAAGTGAAACGAAACTAAGAGTGAAATGAAACCGAGATACAGAGGCGTGACTCACAGAGAGTGAAGCGTGAGCGCCGAACGCGCAGGTGTTGCACTTGTAAGCCTCGCGTTCTCTGCTTCTGTGGTGACTCGGTGATCTCACTCCCATCACTAACTCTGGTTTAAAAGCTCACAGACTTACCATATTTATTTTATTATCTCATTATGGTATGGACATTCTTTGCTCAAAAGCATTTGGTTGTAACAATTATAGTATGGGTTTACCAGGGGGAGTCAGATTTTCACAGAAAAAAAAACTCACCATATTTATCTTATCGTCTCATCATATGGTGAGTCTGTGAGCTTTTAAACCAGAGTTAGTGATGGGAGTGAGATTTTCACAGGTGTATTTTTCTGCTGCAGAAAAATCTGGATGTTAGTGAGGGGAGTGAGATTTATCCAGGGAGTCAGATTTCGGTACAACACCCCACTTCCTGGTTTACACACAAATTATTTGAGTTTGAATAAAAACATTACAGCCTTATTTTTGTTACTTTCACTGTTTACTGACTTTACTGACTGTTAATGAATAAAGATAGTTCTTAATGTTACATGGTTGGTATAACATTGTTTTATGTTTTTTGTGCTGTTAACTTTATACAGTTGATATGAAATATTTTACTACAGTATTTGGTTCAGGATCTTTATTTTCTAGATTTTCCTCCTTTAAAATTGTGTGCGTCTTATGTTCCGGAGCGTCTTATATGGCGAAAAATACGGTACATGGTTTTATGCTGGTTTTTTCTCATTCAGCGCTCCAGCTGAAACACAGTCATTTGGACACTCATGACCAAAATAAATAAATAACTATTCTTCAAGTTAATTTGATCATGTGTACTTCAGTAAAGTTCAAGTGTATTTGTAAGGGTACTCTATGTAGAAATTATACTAATAATAATGATCTAAAATATTTTTAAGTGTACTGTTTAAATGATACTTAGGACTAAATTATCCCACTTTTTAGTGTAAAAAATATATACTTTTTTATATACTTTGTGTAACAATAGTAAACTGAGTACACAACTAATTTACAGCCCAGTTTTTCTTTTGTACTGCAACTATACTTTTTCTGCAACTATACTATACTGCAACTTTTGTACTGCAACTAAAACAGATCAGACCACAATCTCAGAAAGTAGCTATTATGTCTGTTTTCGAAGCAATTGATGGTAAAATTTTGGAAGAAACAGTACAGCACCTTAAAACATCAACCTGCGCCCTTGACATACTTCCCACATCTTTTTTCAAAAGCGTGTTTAACTGTTTAGAAGCAGATATCCTAGAAGTGGTAAATGCCTCACTTCTTTCTGGGACTTTTCCAAATTCCCTAAAAACTGCAGTTGTTAAGCCCCTTCTGAAAAAGAGCAATCTGGACAACATCATATTGAGCAATTACAGACCAATCTCAAATCTTCCTTTCATTGGCAAGATCATTGAAAAAGTTGTTTTCAATCAGCTGAACAAGTTCTTAAGCTTGAATGGATACTTTGACAACTTTCAGTCTGGTTTCCGACCACATCACAGCACAGAGACAGCACTCATAAAGATAATAAATGATATTCGTCTTAACACAGATTCAGGTAAATTATCAGTGCTGGTTTTACTCGACCTCAGTGCTGCGTTTGACACTGTAGATCACAACATTCTCCTTGACAGGATGGAAAACTGGGTTGGGCTTTCTGAGATGGTTCTTAAATGGTTCAGGTCATACTTAGAAGGGAGAGGTTATTATGTGAGTATCGGTGACCATAAGTCTGAGTGGACATCCATGACATGCGGAGTCCCTCAAGGTTCAATACTTGCACCCCTCCTGTTCAACTTATATATGCTGCCACTGAGCCAAATAATGAGAAAGAACCAAATTGCATATCACAGCTATGCAGATGACACCCAGATTTACCTCGCGTTATCACCTAATGATTACAGCCCCATTGACTCCCTGTGTCAATGCATTTGTAGCGGCCCTTTGGTGTCGAAAAATGAGGCAGAGAGTTTCTGACAGGTGCGCTTGATTTATTGTTTCTTAGATGTCAAATGCTCTAGTGTTCGTCATCTCAGTTCTCATGAAGTTAGCAGCATGTAGCATCATGCTAACAGAGTTACAGCACATGGCACCCCAAAACTACAAAGAAAACAATCAAAGAAACAAAACAATCAAATAGAAATAACCTCAAACAACACTCACAATATAAACAAACATTCAATACATTAACTTACATATTTATACATAACCCAAATATAAATCTTACTAAAGAAATACAAGAAACAAACTAAACATACCTCGCTCTGCTCACCAAAGGGTTACTAAGCTGATGTTAGCTCAAAAGCAAATGAGAATTTACTTATATACCTTTCTCCCTCTAGTGGTGACACAGACCAAATTAAATTTAAAGGGAAAGGTCATTTACACTCCCACCAAATCATGTTATAATAAACAAAACAACCCACACATGATTTTAAATTCCAATGACCCTTTTTCAAACACACAATAACAAAAATAAATAAATAAATAAATGTAACCCTTGTGCTAAATCCTAATTGTATAATGCAAAAGAATGACCCGTTTTACTGAATCACTCACTCTCAAGTAGAACCACTAATTTTTGTATTGGTCGCTCAATAATTGAAGGTTTAGAGTGATGCCCTAACTTAGTTTTCAGTTTTCGCTCTGCTGTTTGAACTTTGACTCATCGGACTAAGCCATCGCTCCCTTGAATTACCTCAACAACTCAACCTAACTGCCACTGATTCCTTGGCAACATGTCGTCTTTGATGATGACTACGTCATTAACTTGAAGATTACGTCGGGATACATGCCACTTCTGTCGTGTGGAAATATTCAGGAGATACTCTCTTTTCCATCGACTCCAGAATTGTTCAATTTGGTACTGGACTCTCCGCCACCTTTTCGTAGCGTACATATCTTCCTTCAGGAATTTCCCAGGAGGAGGAAGGGCCATCTTAGATTTCATTAGAATAAGATGGTTTGGTGTTAAGGGTTCTAGTGACTTGGGGTCATTTATTCCATCAACAGTTAATGGTCGACTATTGACGATTGCCATCGCTTCATAAAACAACGTTCTGAGGGAAGAGTCATCAAGTCTGCCTGGGCACTGAGAAAGAGTGGCATTCAATACATTTCGCACAGTCCTAATCTGGCGTTCCCAGACACCACCTGAGTGGCTAGCTGAAGCAGCGTTAAAGATGAACTCACACTGATTTTCACTAAGAAATCCCTCTAGCATTTTAACGTCACATTCCTTAAGCGCTTCTCTGAGTTCATTTCTAGCTCCCACAAAGTTTGTTCCACAATCGGAATGAAGTTGACGAACTGCTCCACGGAGGCTTATAAAACACCTTAAGGCGTTAATGAACATGTCAGTTGACAGATCTTCCAACATTTCAATATGGACGGCTCTTGATGAAAGGCAAGTGAAAAGAAGACCATACCTTTTATATTCCTTTCTTCCCTTCTTTACAACAAATGGTCCAAAGCAGTCCATACCAGTATAGCTGAAAGGGGCAGAAACTTCAATACGTTCTTTAGGAAGCTCCGCCATTTGCTGCTCCTCTACTGGCCGTCTGAGCTTCCTACATTTCACACAGTTGTAAATCAACTTAGCTAAGTGTTTGATACCTTCCTTGATGACAAATTTTGGCATGATAATGTGTCAAAATGAGTTTGGTTACATTGCTCTCTTTTGGCAAAATCACTGGATGCTTGACCTCTTCACTGAGAGAAGACAGTTTCAACCTTCCTCCAACACGAAGAAGACCTCCTTTCAACATTGGATCAAGATGGAAAAGTGAACTTGTTTTCTGAAGACCATTTCCTCCCTGAATTGCTCTTATCTCCTGGGAAAAGGCCTGTTGTTGAACGAGCTTGATAACAAGCTCAGTTGCCCTTTCACGTTCTTCCACGGTCACAATGTCCTTAAGACCTTTCTGTCTTGAGGCTAGCCTTTTTATTCTAGCAATGACATTAATGAGTGTTCTCCAAGAAGAAATATGACTAAATCGTTCAAGGAAGTCAGACTTAACACCACCTTTGGTCACAAGTGCTTGAACTAGTCTAACTTCCGGGTCTCCTACAAGTAGACTATTTGAGGGGTTAGGAGTTGGACTCACATCTGGTTTCCATAAGAATTTTGGCGCTGACATCCAGTTTGTTGAAGATATGTCTGAGACAAGAAGACCTCTAGAAACATGATCCGCGGGATTCTCAGCTGTTTTGACATAATACCATTGATTCGTATTTGTGATTTCCCTGATTAGCTGGACACGATTTGCAACAAACACATGGAATCTTCTGGCCTCATTGTTAACATATGCTAGTACAACCTGCGAGTCAGTCCAAAAGAACTCCTGATCGATCTTCATTTCCAGTTCAGTCTTTAACATAACACTCATTCTGGCAGAAACTACAGCAGCAGACAATTCCAATCTTGGAATGCTTTTGATCTTTGTGGGTGCAACTCGAGCCTTGGCCATTACAAGACTACAGTGTACTTCGTCTTTGTCATTCTTAAACCTCAGATAAGAGCATGCACCATACCCTAGGTTACTTGCATCAGAGAAATGGTGCAGTTCTGTCCAGATGATGTTACTGAAAGATGACGGATGATAGCATCTCGGAACTCTGAAATCTTTCAAGTCCTTAAAACTTCTTTTCCATTCCTCCCACCGTATGAACAAGTCCTCAGGAAGAGGATCGTCCCATCCAATATTTCTACGGCACAGCTCCTGTAAAATACACTTTCCCTTTAAAAGGAAAGGAGCAACAAACCCCATAGGATCGAACAAAGATGCAACAATTGACAAAATACCCCGACGTGTTGAAGGCTGGTCTTTCAGTTTCATATCAAAACTAAATGCGTCATCTTCTGTAGACCACTGAGTTCCAAGAACATATCCTGTTACTTCAGGATTCAGATTAAGCGGTTTGATAGTCATTGTCAACTCTGAAGAATCCACACAGTGTAGAACGTCTTTCTCATTTGAATTAAACTTATGAAGGCGTAACCCTCCATACTTGCACAAGTTTTGAGCTTTGACAATTAACTCTTTTGCTTCCTGGATCTGTGGGACTGAAATCAAGCCGTCATCAACATAAAAGTTCTTCTTTACGAATGACGAAGCTGTAGGATACTCAGACTTGTACTTCTCTGCTAGATATTTAAGACCAAAGTTGGCACATCCAGGAGATGAAGCAGCGCCGAAAAGGTGTACAGTCATTCTATATTCTTGAGGTTCTCCCTCCAACTCTCCATTTTCCCACCATAAGAATCTCAGATAGTTTCTTTCATCAGGAGGAACATGAAATTGATGGAACATCTTTTCGATATCGCATGTCACAGCAACTGCTTCCTTCCGGAACCGGCAAAGTACTCCCACCAAAGAATTAATCAAGTCTGGCCCAGTAAGGAGAGTGTCATTAAGAGATATGCCGCAAAACTTTGCAGAGCAGTCAAATACCACCCTCAACTTGTCTAGCTTATGAGGGTGGTAAACACCATGATGAGGTATATACCAGACTGTTTCGCCATCACATATTCTAGGAGCTATCTCTGCATCTCCCTTGCTGAACATTTCTTCCATGAAGGACTTGTACTTTTCGTAATACTGTTGGTTGGACTTCAGTTTCTTTTTTAAATGCTGCAAACGTACCATGGCAAGCTTCTTGTTATTAGGTAGTGAAGGAGGACTGCTGCTCTTGAAAGGAAGGGGCAATTGAAAATGTCCATCTTCTTTATGTGTGATGTTATCATTAAGGAGGCGTATAAAACGGACATCTTCCTGGGACACATATTTGTCCTCATAACCCTTTTCATTGAAGTCCGACTCTAATACCTTTAAAACATCATTAACTGATGGAACTGACATTTCTTTTGCAGAGACTCGATGTACAAAACTTTGACTTCCTTGTCGGTCCAGGTGGGGATTACAAAATCCTATGATACTCCAGCCAAGCTCAGTTTTCTGTGCAAATGGCTCATTTTCACTGCCGATGATGACCTCTAAGGGAGCCAGCGCTGAAGGACAATCGTATCCAATCAACAGACCTATGTCGCAGCTCTGGAGTGGTGCCAACTCATTTGCTATGTGCTTGAGATGAGGCCATTGCAACGCAGTCTTTCTGGTTGGAATATAAGCTTTGTCGACTGGAATGAAATCACAAGTATAGGCTTGCTGTACTTTGATACATTTTCCACCTTGGAGTCCTCGAACTCGCAAGCCACTAACCTTTTGACTTGTAGTGATTGTATCCGTTGTTGTCATAGTACTAAGTCTCAGCTTCACTGCATGACTGCTTACTTGGAGCTCATCAAGAAAATCTTTCAAAATGAAAGTTGTGTCACTCTGTGTATCAAGTAATGCATAAGTGAGAATCTCATTTTGTGGCTCCTCCACTGTGGAGATAAAGACCGGAACAATACTAGATGTTGCAGACTCACGTTGGGTTACTGCATGAGACATAACCCTTTGAACTTCTTGACCTGTGTGCACATCTGTAGGAGTAAGATCTATTCTTGATACCTTCATAGGCCCTTTATCTTCGTGCAAGCAAGTTGGATGACGCAAGCCACATGTGCCACAAATATGCCGTCTTCTGCAGTCTTTCGAAATATGCCCCTTTCTCAAACATCCAAAGCAGATGTGGTTTTCACGAATAAATGCCTGTTTGTCATCCATGGGCTTTTCTGCAAAGATAGGACATTTAGCAATGCCATGTGCTTCACTCTTACAAACAGAACATGTCATCTTGAATTCTAGCCTTGTTGAATCTTTAACTTGAGCCTTTGTGTTAAAGGCTTTGGCTCTTTTGGGAAATCTCTCATCTGAAACTTTAGAACTCATCAGAAGTGGAGAAGTGAAAGGACAGCAAGCCATCTTCGATTCCTTCTGCAAGAACTCTGCAAATCGCTTAAAGCTTGGAAACTCACCAGTCATGTCCAACTCCTCAACCACAATTTTGTTCCATTTACGTACAATCCACTCTGGTAATTTCTTGAGTAGTTTATAGTTTTCCTCACAATCATTCAAGATAGCCAAACCTTTGACATGTGGAATAGCCTCAACACAGCCTTGTAGAAAGTCTGTGAACTCTCGCAAAGAAAGAGAATCATTTACTCCCACCTTGGGCCACCTCATGAGTTTTTCTCGAAAGGCTCTCTGAACAATGAATGGATTTCCATACCTCTCCTCAAGGACCTTCCAGGCACCTTGATATGCATCTTCAGAATTTCTATAAAAGAAACCTTCCACAGCTTTACGAGCTTCTCCAGCAAGATAGGTTTTCAGGTAGAACATCTTCTCACTTGCTGGAATTAATTTATGATCAATAAGTGCAGTGAAGGACATTTTCCAATCAATAAACTTCAAGGGATCACCAGTGAAAGTTGTTGGCTCTGGAACAGGTAATCGACTTATACTAAGGGAGTTTGCTAACACTTGCGCAATGTTCTCAGTCTCTTGAGCTGTCTTCACATTATAAGGCACTTGTTGAGAATGGAATGACCGTACCTCAGGATTCAGCTGGATTTTCTTATCGGCCTTTCCACATCCCGACCGAGTTGCATTACCTCTCTCCTCCTCATCTTCAAGATTGCTCTCACAGTTGTTATAGGCCTTGACTCGAGCTGCAGCTACCTTGACATCCTTTTCTGCTTGGAGCATCTGCAACTTTGTCCTTTCTGTCTCGAGTCTTAGGTGCATCTCCTCTTCTTTCTGTTTCATCTCTGCTTGCATTCTTGCTTCATTCAGCTTCCAGTCATTCTCCATCTTGCGTAACCGGGCTTGCTGATTGTGAATTTCTTGCATAGCCTTCACTTGTTCTACTTTGGCCGCAAGGTCAGCTTCTGCATCAGCTCGCTTACTGGAAGCTTTAGAAGAGGTCTCTGAAGTTGCTAAACTTTCTGAAGTCTGAGATGATTCTGAACTGATAGTATTTGTAATGGTGAGACCAAAGATAGATTCATACTCATCTTTATTTAATATCTGCCTTACTCTTTCTTTCACAACTTCTTTGTTATGAATCTCATCAACAGTTTCAATTCGTTTGCTTACCAAATCACAAATTTCTGCAGTCAATGTGGCACAAACATCTACTCTATTGACAATCTCTGGCGTGGTAGTTTGATTGCGCAATAAGGGAGCATAATGTTGGGTAACTATATCGTGTCTAGTTTGAATGTCCTTTAAAATACTTTCAAGTTCTTCACCTGTGCATAAAGCTTTCAATTTAGACCTAGTTTCCTTAGCGGCCTGCTTCCAGGAGTCATAAGCCTTATTAAAAGCTTTCTCATGCTTTTTTGCCTCCAGTTTATGCATTTCTAGGCCTTTTTCTGTTCGATTTCTTTTTCGAGAACTTGATCTTGATCTAGCCTGTTGCATTCCTGTAGAACCATCTAAAGCCTTATCAGGAACTGACTTTTGACTTGCTTGTGCTACCGTTTGCTCACCTGTGTCTTCCATTTTGTCTGTCTACAAACTTAGAGCAATAGCTTACTCACATCAGACAATCTATAATTTAGACAACCAAATATATTAGCAAACAGAAATAAAGTCAAATCGTATATGCAACAATTATAAAATCGACATTCAGCCCTTCACTTATTTGTTATACATACCACAAATATAAACCCAGCGTTGAGCTATGGTAGTCATACTTTGTGCAAACACTCAAGTCCATAATTTCAAACTCATGAAACAAATCACCCATCGTTTATAAACTCAATATAAAATTCAGAAATTGTTTACAAACTGCAAATCTCTTATATTATAAAACTTCACTTGATCAAAGTTCATTCTTTGTACCTGTAAGTCCGTAACAACAACGTTGAATTGCATCCACCTTTCATGAAGAAAAGTCACTCCAAATTGGCTGTATGATGTCGCAATCCTTGCGTGGAATCAATCCCTTGCTGACACGCTGCGATGACACAATCAAAACTTTGGCTGCAGCGTTGAATCCCACTTGCGATGAAACGTTGTGTGTAGCAGCGAGTTTTACTGTAGCGGCCCTTTGGTGTCGAAAAATGAGGCAGAGAGTTTCTGACAGGTGCGCTTGATTTATTGTTTCTTAGATGTCAAATGCTCTAGTGTTCGTCATCTCAGTTCTCATGAAGTTAGCAGCATGTAGCATCATGCTAACAGAGTTACAGCACATGGCACCCCATGGCACCGTAAAACTACAAAGAAAACAATCAAAGAAACAAAACAATCAAATAGAAATAACCTCAAACAACACTCACAATATAAACAAACATTCAATACATTAACTTACATATTTATACATAACCCAAATATAAATCTTACTAAAGAAATACAAGAAACAAACTAAACATACCTCGCTCTGCTCACCAAAGGGTTACTAAGCTGATGTTAGCTCAAAAGCAAATGAGAATTTACTTATATACCTTTCTCCCTCTAGTGGTGACACAGACCAAATTAAATTTAAAGGGAAAGGTCATTTACAGCATTGATGAAATTAAAAACTGGATGTGCCTAAACTTCCTTCAGTTAAACAAAGACAAAACTGAAGTCATTGCATTTGGAAACAAAGATGAAGTTCTCAAAGTGAACGCATACCTTCACTCTAGGGGTCAAACAACTAAAAATCAGGTCAGGAATCTTGGTGTGATTTTGGAGTCAGACCTGAGTTTCAGTAGCCATGTAAAAACAATAACTAAATCAGCATATTATCATCTCAAAAATATTGCAAGAATTAGATGCTTTGTCTCCAATCAAGACTTAGAGAAACTTGTTCATGCTTTCATCACCAGCAGGGTGGATTATTGTAATGGGCTCCTCACTGGCCTTCCCAAAAAGACCATAAGACAGCTGCAGCTCGTACAGAACGCTGCTGCCAGGATTCTGAGCAGAACCAGAAAATATGAACACATCACACCAGTCCTTAGGTCCTTGCACTGGCTTCCAGTTACATTTAGAATTGATTTTAAAGTACTGTTACTTGTTTATAAATCACTCAATGGCCTAGGACCTCCATACATTGCAGATATGCTCATAGAATATAAACCTAACAGATCACTAAGATCATCAGGATCAAGTCACTTAGTAATACCCAGGGTTCACTCAAAGCAAGGAGAGTCTGCTTTTAGCTGTTACGCCAGCCGCAGCTGGAACCAGCTTCCAGAAGAGATCAGGTGTGCTCCAACAGTAGCCACATTCAAATCAAGACTCAAAACACATCTTTTTACCTATGCATTTGCAGATTGAGCACTGTGCTATGTCCGAACTGTTTGCATTTTATTTTATACGTATTATCTTTTTATTCTTTTAATCATTTTTAATGTTTTATTTTTATCATTCTTCTTTATGTAAAGCACTTTGAATTACCATTGTGTATGAAATGTGCTATACAAATAAACTTGCCTTGCCTTGCCTATACCACCATGCAACAAGTGAACTTATACAAATTAGTCAAATACTTGTACATGTTTTAGTTTATGGAAGTACACTATGAAGTGTACTCGGTAATCTATTAGTGTAGTAGTTTTATGCTGCTTATACTTGTATATTTTCTTTAAGTGAACATAACATCATACTTCTAGTGTATTATTTATTTATTTTTTGCACGTTAAGTACATTTTGAACTGGTTTCACTTCATTTTGATGGTCCCTTTAACACATTCTGTTGACTATTAGTAGTAAAAGTATGCTTATATGCTCAAATTCAGTGGCAGGGAAAGTAGATTTGAAGTTAATTCCTGTATGTACACTTCCAGTGAACACAAAAAAATAGATACTCAGAATCAGGAACATTTGTTTTCTTTATAAATCATTATTTTCAAACAATGCAAGTTTAACAAAGTATGTAAAACTATATGAAATAAGTTTTAATAGGCTACTCAATCAAAATCCAGGGACCCGTTTTATTCCCAGTCTGCCCTTGCTTGGGAAAGCGATTTGTATACAATTGGATGCTGAAACTAGTCGTTATTTTGACTTGAAGCTTTTCAGTAGGATGTACAGTATATAAATAGAAAATGGCACAACAACTTTCTGTAGTTTTACTCCTGTTTTCAATCAGATAGCCACTGCTTATATACTGCATATGAAATCAAAGATTATTTCTGTACTTGGCTGTCTGGAGTGGATCTCAGAAGAGTCTCTGCTGCAGTCTGAGTCTCGACTACTTAAAGAAGCACCTTCACCCTTCACAGTTCTCATTGTCTTTGATGTCGGTGCTGTTCATGTGGGTAGAGGAGATTGCAATGGCCTTCTGTCTATCATAACTCTCAAAATCATGTTCTTTCCGTTTTTCAACATCTTGATTCTCACTTTTTTGACTTGACTTTCTTTTCTGCATTTTTTAAATAGCACAGTATATGCAATAAATAAACAGTATCCTTAAATGTAGTAACATGATCTCACTGCATTGCCTGTTGTCATAATGCGTTGCTTGTCTGAAAACTACATTTTCAACTAAAAGAGAACTTTTTATGCGTTTTGGCCACATGACGGCTGCGTATTGGGTGCCTGAAAATATAGACTTTTGAAAAATGGTTTTAAAGTGCAGGTTTTATGTAAACTATATCGTTATAATCTCCTACAAAAATTATGCATTTAAAATTGCATAAATTATAAAATGCATATAAATGCATGTATATGACATGTTCAGTATATAGGACTGTTTTTTTTTAAGTGACCCCCATCTCTTGGTCTGCCACGCAGAATGCAGCATTTTTTGTTGGTTTTGCAAAAATCAGTGAGAATGGGGAACATTTTGACAATGCTGTTTATACGTAAAAAACTATTTTACGGATTTAGTACATCATTGTTGTTTAAATGGACCCTAAATGTTAAAAGTTTTGTTTGATAGTGCATCCGGTTCATGCAACGCATATAGCATAGCATAATTACTACATAGAGTATACTTAAAACCGAAAGGTCAAATCGAGTGCCTTGCGTTATAGGATAGATCATCCCACCTATTTTAAATGAAATGATTAAACTGAAATGTTCAGACACAGATGGCACTGTTTCCACAGAATAACCTCATAACAGTTTAGTTTCCTCAGTGTCTGTAGGATTGTAAAGTGCTGCAGATGTTCAGCCGTCATTACTGGGGACTGAGGGATAGTAAACGAGAAACAAAACTTCAGTGCTTCAGGAAAGTTGCTGTTCAACATTTTGGTCCCTTTATTAATGTTATCACAATTCCAAGCAACAGAACCACCATGGTCATGAAATCACCAGCTCTATATACCACTTTGCTAGACAAATAAATGATAAATAGTCATTGAAAAAAAATAGAAATAAAATTACACATAGTGAAGTCAAACAAAAAGCAGGCAGTGAATTTGTTAAAATTCCAAAAGAAAGAAAAAAATCTGTCCAAAAAAAAACATTGGTGCCGTAACCTTTGTTTTCAGTGAAACATTCATATATTCTTCTGCAAAATACGTTTCAGCAGTTCAGAAACAAATATCACAGTTAAGTCACAGTTTTCGTGCAAAAACTCTTGGATTTACAGTTAAATTCACTTGCTTTTTATCACACTGAAAACATGGAGATGCAGAGTTTCGGAAAGCTTGAGGAGTTTGAAAAGTTTCTCAACCAAATTATGGTTTAGAAAAAAATGTGTGTTCAGTTGCCAGCTGTTTATTAGTCACAATATTCCTGATATGCATCTTGTTTATGGTTTGGTGGCAGTCCTTGTGTTTATTGAGAGAATATGGCACTTCAAATCAAACGATGCAACAGGATTTACAAATACTGTAGATACAAATATACTTTGGGGTGAATCTCACAAAAAAGGTTCCAAGACCTATTTCACAATAATAAAAATAAAAAAGATAATTATTTTTCATAAAGCAAAATGTTAATTTATTTTTTTTGCCTTACATTAGACAATTAACAATCGTTAACAATTATACAGTAGTTTATCATTATTTGTGAGATTCACCCATGGAGGTAACACATATAAAGTGCAAATGACAAACAGAAAATACTTTAGATACATTTTTAATCTTTAAAGTTCACTGCCTACGAGAAACCAAAATGGCAACATCTATTTCTAGAAAGAACAAACACTAAAAGAAAAGACAGAAACGGCAATAGAACAAATATTACCCAAAACTTCCAACTTTCGAAAATCTTTATGCTGGTCTGTAGGCGAGCGGCGAACGTGTGTGTGTGTGTGTGAGAAAGCAGGCAGAGTGAAAACGCACCGAAGGAGGAACCCCAAAAATCATCAGAATAACAAAAATATCCGTCCTCACGTTTCTCTGCAAATTCGCTTAAGCTTGGTTTTGACTTTTTTCGTTTTCTTTAAATCTGTACAGAGCTCAGGGAAAGTCTATTTGGTTGATCCCAGCTGGCATGTAGAAAGAAGCTTGTTTTTTTTCACCGTCGGTCTTTACAATGATGGGTAACATTCAAGGCGAATAGCTAAAAAGGAAAAGGACTGTACAAGATCACTTCACGGTCCAGGATACACGCTCCGATGCTGGACATTGACAGAAGAAGAAAGAAATGGCAAATAATCTTTTGTTTTATGTATACAGTATTTTACAGTGAAGGGTTGAACTTTAGTTTCCTGTTTTCATCACAGAAGCTCACAGGAAAGACTGAATGATGAGTTTTTGATGAGATGTCATTCTGAGGAAGAAGAGAAGATTGCTTTGCTTGTTTTTCTCTCTTCTTCACCTTTTCTACGTTCAGAAGGCGTTCAAGCTCTCCAGAGCCACCTCGTAACAGAATTTGTACTGTTCCTAAACAAAAACAGAAGCAATAGCAAAATGTCATTAGCGGTTCAAAGGCAGACGCCAATCAATGGACATTTTCCCTGTAAACCATGAATTAATGATGCAATATGATCACTATATGGTCACTTTTATTAGAGGAAAAACATTGCTTACAATGGAGAAACAGGTTCAGCAGCCATACTTAGTTACATTTTCATATGTGAATATGTATGTGTATGTGTGTGTGTATATATATATATATATATATATATATATACACACACATACATAAATACATATATACATGAACATAGGAATGTCTAGCCAATGGCTTGTCTGGATATATTTCTAATTGTCTAACCCATTTTTTTTGCAAGAAAGAACAATTATTTGTGTAGAGACAATATTGTTTACATTTTATATTTTCAAATCCTACCCAAACAACCCAGAACAAACTGCCTTAGAAGAAATGAATTAGTTAAAATACAATATAAATTAGTTAGAAAATGTATTAAAAATATATAAATATTAAATGAATAATCTAATTAAACAATAAATGATTGAATGGATTATTATATAAAGAGGCTGCGCACACAAATAGAAAATTATAGCTGCTAACCTTTTTTTTTTTAGTGAGTTTATATAATGAATAAATACAAAATTTAAATGGTAAAACGGAGATAACATTTCAATGAGTTTATTCAGATACAGATTAATTTCTTTTCCAGGACCAGTTTAAAATTCTCTCCTTTTCCATGGCCATGAGTGACCCGACGGTAGTTCTATTTTCATCCAGGATCATATAAGATGCACAGCTGTGGAATTGTTCCGTTTTCTCCAGCTGAGCGAGATGTTTTTAAGTGCAATCAGTGGAAAAGGTACTGGACAGATGTCTAACTGCGCCTGCAACGGCCTTCAGTTGGATTAAGGACGTTCTTTCAGAATCGCAGAAAGTGCAGCTGTTTGTCTCAGGGGTTTGAGGTGAACCAATAATTACACTCCTTTTCTGTCTCAGAGCAATGAAGAGCAGCAGACACGGAGGGCACTCGAGGAACCGTTGCCAACAAAAGCTACAGGCCTAGAACTGTATGGAATCATATGTGTGTGTGCAAATATATATATATATATATATATATGTAAATTTATCAACTAGATATGGCTGCTGATTCTGTTTCTCTATAACAGTAGAGCAACGTCAAGATCATGGGTTTGATTCCCAGGGAAAGCAAGATTAGAATGTAAATGTGTTTCTTGAATGCAACGTAAGTTGCTTTGGAAAAAAGCATCTGCCAAATGTATAAACAAACCATAACCAAAGAAAAAAATTTGAGACTTGTGATGAGAACTAGTGTGGAGGAAGCTAACTACTTGCAAATTCATATTAATGGCTGTAACAAGCCTACATTTAATATGTCTAGCCACATAATACTAAATGAATAATTGTACACAATAATACTGCAATACACTAATTTATGAACAGCAATGAACTGTAGATATACTGTAGTAACAGACAAGCGTAGCTCACCATTGTCTCCACCATGTTGGCTTTGTTGTTCCTCAGTGTCTTTACTGTGTGGAACACATCCACGATGTTCTGCTGCTGGATCATCTCACAGATGCTACAGATGGCACAAAACGTCCCGCTGCGTCCTCCACCAGTCCTGAAGAGATCAACAACAATAAGCCATGAGCAACAAATCACACATCTCATAATGTCACAGATACGCAGAGTTAATATCCCATAAAATCACAGCTTGAGCTTGACTTATGATACATTTCTGAAGATCGTAGGCCTCACAGCTCCAACCTTAAAGCTGAAGTGCAACATTTTATTTTCATGGTAAAATAGGCTCTTCTAGTATCATTCGTTGGTTGATTCCCTTAGGAATAAAAACATTGATGACATATTATACATGGTTTAGAAGAAAACACTTAATATTAATAAATAACTAATTAGTAATGCACTATTGGCACTCTAGTTACTGTTATTAACTGACAAAAAGCGAATTCACAAATTAACACATTTTTTTCACCAGGTTAGTCCTCCTAGATGACTACTAAAAACAACTATATACACTCACCTAAAGGGTTATTAGGAACACCATACTAATACTGTGTTTGACCCCCTTTCGCCTTCAGAACTATATATTATACGTGACATTGATTCAACAAGGTGCTGAAAGCATTCTTTAGAAATGTTGGCTATATTGATAAGAGCATCTTGCAGTTGATGGAGATTTGTGGGATGCACATCCAGGGCACGAAGCTCCCGTTCCACCACATCCCAAAGATGCTCTATTGGGTTGAGATCTGGTGACTGTGGGGCCATTTTAGTGCAGTGAACTCATTGTCAGGTTCAAGAAACCAATTTGAAATGATTCCAGCTTTGTGACATGGTGCATTATCCTGCTGGAAGTAACATCAGAGGATGGGTACATGGTGGTCATAATGGGATGGACATGGTCAGAAACAATGGCATTTAAACGATGCCTAATTGGCCATAAGGGGCCTAAAGTGTGCCAAGAAAACATCCCCCACACCATCACACCACCACCACCAGCCTGCACAGCGTTAACAAGGCATGTTATCATTCTGTTTGCGCCAAATTCACTTTGCAAAAAACTCTGATTCACGAATTAACTTTTTTTTTTTTTACCAGGTTAGTCCTCCTAGAGGACTTGTTCATAATTAATATGAATAATGCATAATGCATTAATAATTCTAAAGCGCAGATCATTGTAACCCACTCAACTATTCCTAAATCCTTCAGAAGGAATTACTAAAGCGAAAAGCATGATAACTCTCTAGTAATGTCTGAAGTCATTGTATGCTTTTGAGTTTTTATAAAGTACAGGGTAGTACTGGTAATACTTTCCGGTGGATTTGGTAACACAAATCATTACAAAAACTCAAAAGCTTACAATAACTTTAGCCATTCCCAGAGAGTTGTTATGCTTTTCACTTTAGAATACAGATTCCAAATAATAATAATTTCTGGAATGATTGAGTCATTACTAGTGGGTCACCATTACCTTGACTTTAGAGTTAATTATACGTTATGCATTACTTATATTAATTATGAACATGTTTATTGTAGATCCTAGTACTCTTCTGGGAGGAATGAACAAAAAATGTAGTTATTGATTAGCTAATAGTGAACTACCACATTCAACAAAGCTCTATTGCTTACTAATTAGTTAATCCGAGTTTCTTGTTTGTTATTAGTTGTAACTAGAGTTTTAATTGTTCCTATGTAGTTCTTCCTTAATGATGAAACAGAATTCTAAAGTGTTATCGAATAGTCTTTATTAGAACTGAGATTAATAAAGAAAACAGACTAAGAGTTAGTATTTGAGTCTGGATGTCTGCTTGAACAGAGGACATTGCAGAAATAATGTTAAATCAAATAACTACCACTGAACACGGGTCAGTTTTACACGATTAGTATCAGTACAATAAAGTGAGACAATCACGTGGAGAATCATCTTCAAAGTGAATCTGAATGTCAGCATTACTGTGACATTTTTAAATTATTTCTCTCGGGGAAACTGCTCTGCATTCAACAGCTGAACTTTTTTGACAGTGATGGGAAAGTAATGAAGTTGTCAGATCTTTTGTATCTCTCTGGCTTTAATTTGTGACGGCGATAAGATTGTCCTTGGCTCAAAGTCTGTACGTTTTTATCCCTTAGTCCTTTTAAAGCTGCAGTTTTAATCTACAATTCTGTATCGACTGGGTTAAGGTGAACAGACTTGGAAGAAATGCTATGAGATACACATCTTGAATGAGCAAACTATGCTGTATTCAACTCATACGAGCTACAATTAACATTACATATGTCAAAAACTACAGAGTACATAGATCGTACAAATAAGATATGATCGAGAAATGCGTTATATTTCAGGTTTATTCAGTACATATCATATAACTATGTTCTCCTATCTGTTTTTCTTTTTTATTGGCCAAATCTGGTTTCACCAAGACTAACTCATTCATATGGTTATATGTTTATGGATTTGTGCCTCATGGCTTTGAGTTGTGAAGGTCACACTCACAGGCAGTGGACCACTGTGCGTCCATCGCCTCCGTCATACTGCTCCTGCCACTTGGCCAGTCGTCTGACCAGCTGCAGGATGGAACGTTTGGACAACGGTGTGTCTCTGTACGCTGGCCAACCAATGAACTGGAAATGCTGGACCAGCCGGTAGCCGTCTTGAGGCTGAAAGCAGGAAAGGAGACATTTTGAGAACATTTATCCAGAAGCCATTAATGTCAACTCATGTTTCACATAGTAGTAGCTGTTACTTCATGATCAAATCAAATTGACGGAACATTTAAGAGTAGTTCTTTCTCCAATAGCAATGGGATTAAAGAGGACATATTATGCCCTTTTTCAAAGTGTTGATTTAGTTTTGGGGATTGTCTAGAATAGGTTTTCATGCTTGAACAACATGTTTCACATATTTGTCATTCTCAGTCTGTCAGAAACGCTCTCTTTAGTTCCCCTCCTTCTGAAAAGCGCAATATTCTCGACTGGTGGGTTGAACCAGTGTGATGTGTTTGGTCAACTCAACGTGCTTGTGATATGTCACGCCCCTCATCATAACCTTCTGAAACTTAAATCAAAATGAATTCTCTTGAACTTTGAATGAGCAACCTTGGATAACCATAAGCAACTGCAAGCTGGTAAAACTATATTACCCATAACATCTGATCTACTCGTTACATCATAAGAATGGCATCTATGCTGATATTAGTCTCTGTTTATCCTGAGGTTACCATGGTCAGCCAGATCCGGGTCGTTTCCAGATCAGATGAAGGACCTGCACCTGGACACGAGCACAACACAGCCCTGAAGTGTCTGCGGAGACCGTGACTCTACTAGACCCTCCCCTGTGAAGATCATGAACAACCAGACCGAACTAGATTAATATTTTGACCTGAATTGTTGTCAATATAATAATCCTGCACTGTTTGGCTGTTGGCCAGAGGAGAACTGGTCCCCCGACTGAGCCTGGTTTCTCTCAAGTTTTTTTCTCCATTCTGTTCTTCATTCATTCCGTCACCTGCTGGAGTTTTGGTTCCTTGCCACTGTCGCCTCTGGCTTGCTTAGTTAGGGGCACGTAACACTTAATATTCTTCAATTTTATTGATTCGACTGCTCTTTTAGAGCTGCTGTTCAGCCAAAACAAACTTTGTTTTTATTGTTTTCCTGTGACCACTGTAAAGCTGCTTTGAAACAATCTGTGTCGTAAAAAGCGCTATATAAATAAAGGTGACTTGACTTGTAAGCATTTTTGTCCGGATATATAGCACTCACAGTACCTCCAATTCTTGAAGTGACACTGAAAGCAAAGAATAAAACATCAAAACAGAAGCGAAAGCAAACAGAGACGTCAGCTGGATACTACAGACAGACCGGATCAGCTAAATGAGAGTCATATTACACACAATTTGCCATCGATGGAGCCATTTCATGGCAAATTTGTGATGCTGTGGCACTTATTTATTTTGTGCCGCTATGCTGCGCCGGCAGTGATTAGCTACCCGGTAAACCTCGCCTGTCACCAGCGGTTAAAGAGAATGAGGGGGAAGAAAAGAGAAGGGAAGCAGGAGGAGGCGGGATGAGTCTTCCGTAACGTTTGACGCTTGGAACACGTCAAGCTTCAGTAATGACTGCTAATGTGCACCAACGGAACGCTGAAGCTAACTCGCATGGAAAAGAAGAAAAGCGACGATCTGCTGCACAAAACCGATCCATGGCAGGATGATGGTGAAATATTTATGTGATGTTTGTGCTCATGTATATGTGGCTGGCAAAACGAATCCCGTTCAAGGATGCTGAAATCGTGCGGATTGAGAAGGAATGTACAGCCGCGGCCCATTTTTGACTTGGTGTAATTTCTCACTTCACTAACTCAGAGTCATAATCTAAGCTGCTGTTGACTTACTGTCGCATTAGGAGTCAAATCAAAGTGACTTAAGTGAATTTTTATCTTCTTGAGCCGTAGGATTTTTTTGAGCTGGAGGTTTTATTTTAGTCAGTCACAGTTTGGACATACATGAGGAACCTCAACACAAGTTGTTTCGTTTTTTATTTGGTGGTGCTATTGGCACCTTTAAAAAGTTTTTAATAATAATAATAAAAAATAATAATAAAAAAAACACTAAAGTTTAAAAAAAATTTTACTTTTTGATAATGACAGTTATTGTTGACAGATTGTTTAATACTGACACTAACATGAATAATTTTACTGTTGCTATGGTTTCCTCAGCTGAACGTGACTACTGTTCACAAGCATCTATTTAGCAGCAGGAAAAAATAAACACTTTTGAACTTTTTGTTGCTGAAATGTTGTTTGTAAAGTTCTTCATAAAATTGGTTATGCATGAAAGAATTTAGTCATCATCACAAAATAAACCTCAACAGAGGATCAGAAAGCAAAATGAAGAGGTATTTATTTTTGGTAAATATTATACAGTATATGTGTGTATACACAAATCATAGCTGTCCGCCACAAACCTTGTTTCTCCATATTTTGTCATATTTATACATTTATTTCATAAATCATCACTATTAGTCACCCTTTATATTTGTCTGTGGGTTTAGCAAATATTGAACCAATTAAAAATATAAAAAGCGCTTGTGACTAAACCTCGTAACTCCACCCTGCCTCACACTTTTTGGACTGTCTCTGCTTGTTTGCAATGCAATGATACGTAAAGAACTGGTTACTTGAATAAGTACAATGTTTTCTTTACTCAAGAAACACTACAATGCACTTACTGCCATTCTATTGATGGACAAAACACGTGTCAGCAATTCACTGGCCGAAACTGGCCTAATTCACTGGCCTAACTCCATTTGAGCTTGATTTTGGTCAATTGTTAAACATATAATTAACTCATGCATGCAAGTGTCTGGCCATTTAAAATCACATTATAAACTTTGAAAAAACTGTTTTTCCATTTCCTAAAAAACAGCTTTATTGGAGATACAAGGTTTCCTCCCACAGCTCTAAATATATAAAATACATTCAAATATTTATTTTTATCAAATAAATGCAACCTTAGAGACGTCTTTCAAAAACAATAAAAGAAACATTTACAGACCCCAAACTTTTGAATTGTAGTATACATATCAAAGTTGCACCGTGGTCTGAAAAAACAAAAAGAAAAAACTGATAGTGCTCTGAAAGACCTGATTGGAACTTGTGGATCATCAACAAAAAAAAAATCAAATGAACAAATTTCTGTCTAAGTCAGGCAACTGAGTCCTAAAAAGACATTACAATCAACACCCAACAGTCCCTTCCCTGTGCACTGACTCCACTTACTCGTGCCATGTTGCAGATCCTGAAAATGCGATTGATAATGTCCTCATCAATGTCAGCGGAGATGAATTCAACCTGAATGGGGCCGTAGCAGCAGGAGCCTTTCTCTGGCCAGTACTGCATGCAGAGCTGCAGCGGGGGCAAAAATTACAGCAAATAAGCACACTGAACAGAAGTCCACATCCAGACAACGTGACACAATAATGTACTTAGAGCTCATGAGGCTGAAATCTAAAGAGTGCAGGAGAAATAGAAATAACTCAATCATTTTAAAGTCCACTAATCTGAACTCAAATTGCAGTGTGCCAAAGAAATTTGTTCCAATGATCCCTCGCTTACTCACTCAAACTTAAACGAGTCATATCATGATGAATCAAATTTCCTTTGATCTTGTGAGATAAATGAGTTTGTTATACTAGGAAAATATACAGTAACTTTCAGAAAACTTCAGAACTGAGGGGAAAAAAGACCATTTATTGAAACTACTGATTTATCTCATATGAGCTTCTGCATGTGTCCGACAGCAAACTAAAATGCAGATAGTGATAAAAAAAGGAGTCATGTTATCATATTAAAAAGTTATATTTGTCATATATTTTATACACACATATGCACTTCCGTTCAAAAGATTTTTATTCTCAGAGGCTGCATTTATTTGGTAAAAAATACAGTAAAAACTGTCAAATTGTGAAATATCTATTCTAAAATTTTATTTCTGAACCATATTTTTTTATATCACAGGAATACTTATATACTATATATTTTTGAGTGGGTGTGTGTCTCTATAGCAATTAAAAACATGTTTTTTTCCATTGTTATTAGCACTAATAAGGGAGATTGGATTCATTTTTTTCTGTTATTTCTTATGGGGAGAAATGATTTGAGATGCAAGCAATTCGAGTTATGAGCTCAGTTATGCTCGTATCTCAAGGTATTACTGTAACTTGCGCTGCTTGTTTGAAAAAGTAACATAAATTTTGTTGTAAATTTAATGTATTACTTTACTAGTTACTTGAAAAAAGTAATCTGATTACTGCGTTTCCCACAACATTGGTCTTCAGTGTCACATGATCATTCGGAAACCATTCTAATGTGTTGATTTGCTTCTCAAGAAACATTTCTTATTATTGTCAATGTTGATAACAGTTGTGCTGCTTGATATTTTTCTGGAAACCAATTTTTCAGGATTCTTTGATGTTCAAAAGAAAATTAATTTACTTGAAACAGAAATATTTTGTAACATTATATCTTTCCTGCCACGATCATTATTGCCATTTTAATGCAACCTTTCTGAATAAAAGTGTATATTTTATATAATTTCTTATATTTATCCATGCATAAAGACTTTTGGTTTTAGATTGCATTTTTGGATTAGCCCTCCATTTTACATTAAGAATCATCCACAAAAAGCGATCCAACACTATGAGGAAAACAAAACCCCTATCATCAAGTCCGATAGAAATAAATGTGAGGTGAGGGTCAAGTACTTCACATACCTGCGCAGCGTCCATTTCATTCAGCATCACAATGGTGGAGCAGTTATAGTCGAACACTAGCCTCCAGAAGTCAGCCACAGTGTTGGGCAGAGGGTGCTGCGTTACGATAAAGGCCGCCGGCTGTTTGTGGCTCTAGAGCAATCAATAAGAGAACAAGTTAACTCTTCCTTCCAGCACTGAAGATGTGCCAGGACCCAACACATCCCAACGTGCCTCACATGTGAATTTACCAAAACTAAATGGAGACCTGCAGAGGGACAGGAAGCACAGAGACTGAGTGATAACCTTGCCAGGGGATTCATTGACATGGACTGCCGAGGCTCTGTTTGAGACAAACACACACACTCTGCTCCCACGGGTCGACCGTTCAATTCATTTCCTGCTTATCTTCTTTTTTTAATCTTGTTGTTCTTTATCTGAGGTGCGTGTCTTCTGTCTTGATTATCCTTTTTGGATGCTGCGTGGAGATGCTGGTTTATGGAACGAGTGTGATTATGATCTATGTGTGGAGATTACGGAGATGAGATTTAATCTTGTACTTGTTAAATTGGCTTGTTTGTGACATTGTCACCGTGAGATCTCCTAAACGTTCTGCTCCGCTTACCTGGGATGTATCAGAGCGCATTACAGGAACAGATATAATATCAAGTATTTTATTTTGTATTTACTATAAAAAAATTATTACTTTATGCTAAATCTAGAATTCCTTCTTTAGTCCCTTTCACATAAAAACCGCTAACTGTACATCCACACTAGCGGATGATACAGTTCTGTTTATAATAAGCATGAGCTGCAATTTTGTCATCTGCCGCTTTAAAGGCTTGAGCACTTTATATCAGGATGGGTTCTGATTGGCTGTCAATGTTTTCATCATTCATCAGCAGGAAAAAAATAATTGTAAAAAGTGCTTCCCACAATATATTTCCTCTGTGGCATTATTATGACGGAAAATCCATGCCAAAAAGAAACGAGCGTAAAAATTACCTCCACGAGCGGAAAACAGAGCTACACGCGTAAATATAGGTACCCGCGAGCTCAGGTTTTCCGTGGATTTTCCATCATACATTATTGTTATAGTTGTGTTGTGGAGTGTGCTAATCTTTTATATTTAGAAACTTCATCTTTATAGTTACCGTCCCTGGTGTGAATAAACTATTTATTGACACGTTGCTGCACAAAACGACTTTCTTAAGTATTCATATCTGCAACTAGATGCAAATAAAATGAATGCAAAAAAAACAACGTTTTTTTTATATCAAACTCATTCTCATCCGTCAAAAAATGATTCAACTATTCGAGACCCTACATGGCATTTTAGGTATTTTAAATCAAATATGTATCTTTTTAGTTATATATAATGAACATTATATCAAGTTTTATATCATTATATAAAAAGTTTGATGTTTTCTTAAATCGGTTATTTCGCTCAAAACCAACTAATTGTTTTTGTGCCAAAAAACTATTGCTCTGATCATCACTGGTTATATATATTTTTAAATATGAACTTTTATGTAGCTTCAGTGGTGCTAGCTACTTGTTAGCAGCTTATAGCTAACTACCTTTTTAAAGAGTAGTTTGAATCTAGTTGAAATACTTTAAATTACGAGTAGCCTGTGGGATGAAGCTACATGTTCAGATGCAGCCGCCAGTTATTTAATTGCAGGCCATGTGAAAAAATTAGTTCCAGTGTCATAGAAAGGGTTTCAGTTTTGACTGTTATACCCATGTAAGTGGGTAATTATTATCACAAGTTCAATGCAAGACTGATAAGCTTTCCTGTAGCTCAATCTTACAACGCCAAGGTCATGGGTTCGATCCCAGGGAAAGCAAGAACTGAATCAATGTGTTCCTTGAATGCAATGTAAGTCGCTTTGAATAAAAGCGTCTGCCAAATGCATAAATGTACTGT